>JAYJMH010072433.1:0-10993 GCA_036873815.1 Phacellophora camtschatica | reverse complement strand
GTTTTGTCTTAATTGCAAATCATTACCTCTTACCAATTTTGCTATATTAGGGGCTAATTTAGCCCCCCCCCCCCCGGTCTGACGTTGCTAAAAAGAGCCCGGTCCAGATAGGGTTAAACATACTGCACTTACCTGTAAACAAATTAACGGTGACATCACCAACATCCAACATAGCATTATCATCTATGTAATCTTCTGACAAAACAGAGTGTTCTTCTTCATGTAAATTACTGTTAATTATTTCGTCGTGAATGTCGAGTTCTGCTTTGTCGTGAATAATGAGTTCTGTTCCTTCGTGAATATTGAGTTCTGCTTCGTCGTGAACGTTGAGTTCTGCTTTGTCGTGAATGTTGAGTTCTGCTTTGTCGTGAACGTTGAACTCTGCTTCGTCATGAATGTTGAACTCTGCTTCGTCATGAATGTTGAGTTCTGCTTCATCGTGAATGTTAAGTTCTGCCTCGGTGTCCATCGCTGGAATCACTGAAATACATTTTTCAAGAATTCATTCAATTGGTCAATTATGCAATCAAAGAAGCTATATATTAGTTTTCAAAGTAGACACAGGTCGTAGTCTGCGCATTTACCGATTGGAATTTATTTAACAAAAACTTGCAATTCTCTTCCATTAAAATTACAATGCGCTTAAAGCAAAAGGCAGAGTACAATGTGCAGAGCATAATGTACAAAAAAAATTATAAACGGGTTTATGAAATGTGTAACACTATAATAATGGGTAAATGTGATTGCTAAATGCGTGTCAGCACAATGAGCAAAATGTGTAAATGTGTTTAAGGCATTATGTGATTTCTAAAAGACCTTCCACACCTTCACCTCCCACAGACAGCGTTCCAGTCATTTGAATTTCAACCTCCATGTTTTTTTCTCTGTCAACATGTGAAGCATCTGAAACATCTTTTTGGGGAACAAAAACAGTCTCGCGTTTGAGTGCAGGCGCATCAGAAATGGCAAAAGTTAGTTTTCCTTCAACAGCTGAATCTTGCGTTTCAATTGAATCTTTGAATGTAATTTCAGAATCTACACTATCTTCATTCAGTGCATCTTCAATGTCATCGTCCTCAATAACTTCAATGAAGTCAACAGATTTTTTCACAGGGAGCTGAGGTGGAGGCATTTTGTTTGCAGCGGCTAAAATACGACAATAAAGTCAATTAATATAAGGTATTAAAACACGAAATGTAAGTCATTAATTAATGCAACATAAAGTAATTGGTAAGGTATTAGAGAACGGTAATTTGTAGCCTAACATGAATCCCAATAGCAAATAATAAAAGACTACGAGAAATACGATGACTTACCTTCCGAATCTTCTAAAGAAATTTTCCGTGCAGATATTTCAAACTTTTCTTGTTTTAAAATGTCGTCTTCCTCTTTCAATACTTGCAAGTCAGATTTCTCGATGATGGATTCACTTTCTGCCGCTAAAGATTCATCAGTCATATGTAAAACTGAAGGTTCAGTAATTACAAATGGTTCTGCAATGTAAAAAATTAACAATTTTGTGATTTTCAATGATTTTCACTTTGTGAAAAAACTAAAAAACAACAAATTTAACTCTTGAAAAACATGAATTTACAGGAATAATTTCAAGTCTATGAAAGGATTCAGTAGAAGCAGAGGCAAAAATACTGTTCTAAGGTGTATATATATATACAGCATCTATATATAATTTACCCTCCAGTTAAAATTATATCACTGTTGTACCCCCGATTAAGGGTCATATATCTCATTAATAAACACCTTTTAAAACGTTTAATTTGCAGATGGGAAGTGCAGTTGAAATTTTTAATTTATTTGGAATGTCTTAAAATAATAACAGTGATAATGATAATTTACAAATAAGCTACACTTACACAAAAACTTGTTAATAAACAATGGACTGCTTGCTAGAGTGAAGCAATCTTAACAGGATAAAGATGAAGATTTAATAACATTGATTCGTGTGAATTAAAGTATGGTCGGGTAACCCTCCATTTGCTAACATTTCCCTGTCATCCCACATTTGCTAAAATTTCAAGTGCTTGGTTAAGCAAATTTCCAATTAGAACCAACCAACGCATTGTTAGATTGGGTGCCCAAAATAACATAAATAAATTGTCCGCAACAACTGATGATATCGGATGTACCCATAAAATTGTTCATGTACACGAAATATTCCTCAGTTACAGTTGCAAATCTACGTATTTGACATTTAACGGACACTAAAGATTTTATAAATCGAGTTAAGTATGCTTTCCCTCCAAGATAAAACTTGCTCCCTGAAAATAAATCGAAACCTAAAGCATACAGTAGATACCCGCTAGTAAGAAACTGCAAGCCAAGTAAACGAGGCTCAAAATTTTCATGAGGACAATAGAAGAACAGTAGAATGATTCGATAAGCAACGAGGCTGTAGCCAAATATTCAGTTTCTTAAAAGCGGGAATCTACTGTAGCTGGGATCTACTGTAGTTTTCTAAATTCAGAATAAAGATATACACATATACATACCTTCAAGTACTACAGGAGTGTTCGTAACAGATCGTTGCATACCATCCAATGTACTTTCTTCTTCCATACTAAGTTCTGACTCGAGGCTTCGCTTGATCTCTCTAGCCTCTGATTGTGTCACAATAGACGGAAGCATTGCAGGTTCTGATAGTAAAATAAAATGATAATTAAATGCAATTAATTGCAAATCTTTGAAAAGGAATTTGCTTTCATTCTCAAATAATCCATTTTAACCAGAATGCATAGCATAAGTGGCGACGATTTTATTGGTCCATGAAAATCGCTACAATAAATCCCTTGCAAAAAGTTATTTTCCAAAGTTTATGCCGGTCAAACAGTGATGCGCTGGCTTTCAAAAAACATAAAATTAGAAAAACCTTTGGAAGAAAGTATTTTGCTTTTATTCTTTCCAAACTATTTACTTCAAGTGAGCCTGACAGAACTTTGCTTTAAATTTTATAAATAACGCACCAAAAGACAATCTCATCTTAGCCCAGATATTGTACAAACTAAAACTTTCAACAATCTAAACTCGTTACTTTGAAAGCAGTTTTGATAACACAAGAAATGTTTAATAAAAATTTGTTTTTTGGGCATGCTTGCATATTCTTTACTTGCTTTCCCGTTAATCTACAGGCTGAATCTAAAATTAAAAATAAAGACTTGTATGATATAATGAGCAATAGATAGTATCAACAGAGACTTGTCAGTCAGAAAAGAGCAGTCATACATTGCCATAATTCAGTATTGAATAGCGAAAATAAATTTGAGTTGAGTTTGTGCAAAACGAAATAGCATTAACATTGATATTCTTATCAATTGTCAAAAATTCGATTTTTAAAACGAAATTAATAACGAATAAGAATATTTTTCTCATAGCATTTGTAACTAAAACTTAGCGATAATAAGTTAATTGTAGAGCGACGTCTCGTCACCCTAACGTCATTTTCAAATAATAACAGAATTCATTCATAATTCATAAAGGAATTCAAATCATATCTGCCATCATAGTTTTCCTCACCATTATACTCGTTTGCTTTCTTGCTAGTTGGAGGATCTTCGACTTGAAAAGACAATTCTGGTAATTTCACTGGTGAAATTGAATGATTTGGATCCGCTACAATTAAGTAAAAACAATGAATGATTTGATAATATTGACATAATACCAAAATTTTACATTCATACATAAATTGGTACAATTGAAAAATTTAAATAAACACTTGCTGGCAGTAGTATCAAACATATTATGAAAATACATATTCCACACTCACAAATAACAACTTTTTTCCGAAGAGACTTCCCAGTTCCCTCTTTCCTACTCTGAAAAATACATTTTGAAAGAAAATTAATTCAAAATTAACACGATTGCCATTCTCCATTCTGTTCATTAATTTAAAAATCAAGGCAACGTTTATTGTTAGAATAGCCTTTGTGCATTATGCATAATTCTGCATAATGCGAGTTGCAGAAAATAACTTAAAACTACGAAGGTTACGATAAAACTACGAAGGTTCAAAAACTTCTTATATATAAAGTCCTCAAATTCTTCTCAGAATGCAAACAAATTTTCTCATCACAACCTCCCTTTTATGCATTCATTCATTAATTTGCCGCAGAGAAAATATTCTCGAAAACGGTTCGGCCGCCATTGTAGATTCAATTACCCATTGTCTACATTACTCGTTAACGGCATTTATAGTCTATTACGTCTGGCTTCCAAATAGTCACAACATTGGTACAACACATTCAATAACAAAAGCAAGTTGTTTTAACAACAAATATATATATATACATATGTATATCCAATTAAAAAGTTGCAATCTATACAACCGAAAAGAAAATACAAAGAACAACAGTAAGAAGCAAATTCAAAATGTTCCCGGGAATAGTTTTCAGATAAGAAATACTTCTGATACCTAGTTTTTCTAGTTTTTCTAATAAGAAATACTTCTGATACATAGTTTTGCTCAAATTATTTAAACACATGCGACAACAGCCCAAACAAGACATTCGAAATTCAAATCCTAATATGTAATGTTTAATGATATATAAGGTTTAATTATAAGGTTTAATAATAAAAATATACAAGGTTTAATTATAAGGTTTAATTATATATATATATGGTTTAAATAAAAGGTTTAATTATAAGGTTTGAATATAAGGTTTAATTATAAGGTTAAATTATGAGGTTTGACTATAAGGTTTAACAGTAAATAAAAATTATAAACTTCTTAAGAAAACCAAAACCATGCAAAAACAAGTAAGATTGGTAACCCAACAGAACTTTGATGATTTGTCAAAGGCATAAACTTTTTAATTCATTATCCGGCGATAGCAGAATTCAAATAACTACAACAAACTGTTCGGCAACCCTATCTTTAGCAATGTCGAAGTCAGTTCATCTCACTTCCAAATGGTCATAACAATGGTGCAACGAATAAAAGAAAAACATAATCCTAGTTTAAATAAAACATGCAAACGCTTTCACGAGGCAACAACGCAATGCCATACAATATAGACTGGTTAATGATTTGTTATGATGAAATTTACTATTGACTAGTTAAGACTATAATAATACAAACTTTTAATATTGACGCTGGTGTTCGATGGCTTCTTATCTGCTTGAAGTGATTAGGATTCTAGAGAAAATTGTGTCATCCTTAAATTAGAAGAACTTGTTTACACCAAAAAAACAAGCAGTAAAAAAAGTTCATCAATTAAAAATGTAGATACCTTCAAATGCAGGCTTTAACACATTCAACGACATTTTGCCAAACACAAATGCTTTTTAAGCTGAACACGGGCCTCGCGGACATTGGATTGTTTGAAAATATGATTTTATTCACCCAAATAGTGAGTGCTTCTTTTTCAGTCCTATAGGCCGTCAACGTTCGAATTGAAAAAACTGGCAACAAAATATTGTGTGTTCTCCTTCAGTCTTTTAGGACAACCAAAAGAGCCTACATGACTGAAGGAGAAGCACACAATACTTCCAAACAATCTAGTGTCCGCAAGGCCCGTGGTTTGAAATGCTAACTATCCCCGTGTGCGCTTACAAACAATCACAACCCAACATGTTTTACCAAAGACAAACCAAATTATGCCCACCAAATAATATGCATACGAAATTTATTCTACAATACCTTTATAACGGGAGGCGTTTTCAGTAATTTCATTGCTTCAGCTCCATAGAACAAATGTTTTCTGTAATTAAAATAATGTTTATATTATGCAAAAACTATCTATATATGAAAATCTTCTTTTTAAAACTTGTTCAATGTTACTCTCATTGCAAGCTACAAATATTATTGTTCAATATTCCAAAGGAGATAAAATTGCGTGTTACCTTCTCTTTAAGGGAACGCTGCTGTCAAGAGTCACAGGCATAACCATTTCCTGTAGAAAAGAAACAGATGTTATAACTTTCAAATCATTTTTAAAAAAATCGCATCTTCAAAGTTGTATAGACTATACAAAATAGCTTTTGCAAAATAATACAAATGCGTGACAAGTTGTTGACATATAGAAGATTCAAGAGGGTAATACAAAGCAGGAAAATATGTTTCGGTACTTGCAAGAAGCCCCATTTTTGCCAACAAATTTTTTCTTTTAATATATTGGTAATATAGTGTGATAAACATGCAGAGCTTTAGATGAGAATCTGAAAATTTTACTGGAAAATCGAATAAATATTTTAAATAAGAAAGAATAAAATATTTATGCAACTACTGCTGACAGGTTTTTCACGTCTTAGTGTAATAAGCAAAAATATTCACTGAAATTTCCTCTGAACGTTATCTAAAAAGTTTGACGTTATCTTGGATTATTTTAGCACGCTGTTTCTTATCAAGCACACCATTGACAGCGAGCTCAGTCAAAGCAAGTGCCTTCTATCAATACATTTAAAAACCTTATTTTGTACTTTTAGTTTTCTATTTTCTATTTTATTTTTAGTTTGAATGTTCAATAGTAAAAGTCTTAGGTGTAATGTTTCTCATAACAAACTTTCATTGTAAATTTCTTGGAGGGCCCTTAAAAATCAGCCTTACCAAAAAGGGACACCTGCAATAACTATTTGAAATAAAAGAATTATTGGAAATGAACTAAAACTAAAACAAAAACTGAAACTAAAAATAAAACTAAAACAAAAACAAAAACTGAAAACTGAAAACTGAAACTGAAACTTTTTGGGTATACTCCAACTTTTCAGGGCTGTACCCCATTCGTAAATTCTACCGACAAAGCTCTGAAAAGTATAATCTTTTCATAGTTCTTTATGATATAGTAGTGGAATTTATCAACGCAAAAGTATTTCATTGCTCGGACTTAAGACCGCAAATGCCGCCCTGGGATTTGTCTTAACGCAAAATGAAATTTAACTGAATCAAAACATTAAACAAAAAACAAAAAACAAACCTGTTTTACCGCCTTGGGAATACTCTCTTCGGATTGAACCGGTTCCAGACAATAATCTCTTCTAAACAGAAAAAAACATACTCCTTTAAGGATTTGCTCGTATGAAATAAATGGCTGAACTGAACGGGAAAGTTTGCGTGGAAAGCTGTGCAGGCCAGTGTATCTTTGGCGCCAAACAAATTGGCAGTAAATAAAAAACTGGCTAGTTTTGCAGGCCTGAACTTTGACATGAAAAAAAATATATAATCTCGGCACTTCAGAAATTCCAAACGAGATCTCTGCAAAGCGGGGTGGTCCAGTAGATCATGAACAAGATTTTAAAATAATTCAAGGGATTTCACCATCACGAACTGGCCCATTTCTATGCATGCACTGGCCTGATTGTGAAGACTGGCCTTACAGCCACAGAGTCGCCATGTATTGGCGCGCTCTCTATGGTATCATTTTTGAAACTTTAGTCCAATCTAAGCTTTTAGATTGAATAAAAAAATGAATAATTTTCATTCAATTCAATTGATTCGCACCAAGGCGTCCCAAAAAGTCAAATTATCTATTTATAAATTTCCAATACACCTTTTCAACTAAGTGACCTCGTATTGAAAATTTTCCAAATTTCTTTAAATTTCCTCAAATGGCTTTTTTGACCGCATATTTGGATGTAGCTGTTGCACATTAATCTAGATACAAATGTTCATAATCATAGGGTTCATATTGTTGATTTTGTGACGATATATAGTTTGAAAAATTATAAAGGATTTGACCGCAAAAATCGTTAGGGGTGAAACTTTACACCCTCGGACATTATTTACGGTCAAATCCCTTACAGAATTTCAAACTTTTTGTTTTCATAAAATTATTATCATGAACACAAACTAACTTTTTGGTGATAAATCCAAATTCAGGGTCAAAAATGTCATATGAAGAAAAATTAAAAAAATTAATTGAAAAGGTGTATTTAATTAATTAACACTTTTAATCAATTTTCAAAAATAGGTTGTAAATTTTTGCTTAATATCAGCCTTAGGTTTCTTAAAAGTCAGTTTGTTAATAAGTCAGTTTCTTATTGGACTTGCTCCAAGTCTGTCTCTTCGGTCAGTAAAACGAGTATATTACAAAAACCTACGGAGGAGTATTTTCCTACGCAGAGGACTTACACGTTTTTGACCCTTTACTGATATTTACTGATAAAAGAGGTAGACTTGGAGCAAGTCTAGTTTCTAATTGGCGGAATTTTAATGTAGGTAGACTTGGAGTTTTAAGAAATGCAAAGTTCCCACGAAATCAAAACAACAGGAAACCTCTTTGATAATATTAATGATGAGCATACACACATTAAAGTCATTAATGCAGACCAACAATAATTAATTAAAAATTGCATTTGTATGCCGTCGGATGGAAGACCTAGAAAGGTGATACTAATGTACTTAACGTGAAACTACATAATATTTACTTTTTATAAAAGCAGAACTCCCGTAACTTCTGAAAACTCAAAAAAAAAATTGTTTCCCTTGGAAGGTTCGAATTATCGAGGTTCTACTGTAGGCTTATAACTGATCTCCACATGGCCCCAAGTGGTAACTGACTGTGCACAGCTCAGAATTTGGGTTAAATTTGTTTTTATTTTTGAAGTAAGGAAGAAAAGCAATATTAACGGATTTTTTAGTAGTCAAGGAAATGATTTCTAGCAAATTTACGTGGTAAAATTTGCGAAAAATTGATAAACAGCAAATTAAATTTTAAACAGCAAATTAAGATAATAGGCTCTGGGTAGTAAGTTAATTTGTTCATAAACATAATTTTAAATAGTTCTTAGTTGTTGTTGAATTAACATCTTCAAAAATATAATATTTAGTACGGGAAGTGATTTTAAAATAGATTGATCGAAAGAGTCTGGTAACTAGTTCGTTGATGTGGCAACATTGTGTGAATTGTCAAAAGTTTTTTCGCGGCTCAATTGTTGTACTTGCCATTTTTTATCAACTTTGCTCCATCAACTTTCGAGTAATCATTGGTTTTATGTTTTGTTACTTTCACTGCTTTCACAACACGAACACTTACGTCACAAATCCGCAAATTCTTTAGTTTCACGCATCGCGAAAATCGGACACTGAGGCCTCAACTCCAAAGCATAATATCTCGGGAACTAAACGAGATATTGAAAAAAAGAAAAACTTTTACATGTTTTGATCACAAGCCTTTCAAATGAGAAAGTAAAAATGTTCGAGTTATATTCACTTAAAGTAAAACATAGACAACGACCACATGAGGCCTTCTCCTCCGCAGTTGCATATTTTTAACTGATTAATGAAACGAAATAGCCTTGGAGCAAGTCTAGCCCTCAAGAGATGCATAATTCAAAATAGCTTTTTAAGAATGAAATGCTCAACTGTTACTTGTCATATATCTAGGAATTACTTTTGGTTTATATTTATTCAAAAACAGGCTTTAATGAAAATACACACTTTTATAAGAACACCTTAATTTTTGACGAGCCTCAATATTCTTAAAATTCTTCGCTTTTGAGCCTAAGATTATTCTTAAATTATTTTTAACCGACACAAGGTGTAAATTCGCCTGAATAGCGAGGAAAATAATCAAATCTTTGTTCATGTGTTGCTTCATCATAAAAAGAAAACAAGAACAGAACAGAACAATAAATGTGGTATTAAAATACAAAAGTTAATACATGTGAAAGTTATACTTGTTTTATTTTGTGTAAAACTCTGCTAAATAAGAAAATGAACCTTGAGCCTGGCAATATTCTTAAATTATACTTGAATTTCAGGGATTTTGAGCCTTAATATTCTTATTAAAAAAAACGTGTGTATCCAATGATAATTAAAGTCGTTTTTTGATAGACCACAAGAACTAAAATGATAATTGGAGCAATTTCAAAAGGTTGTTGACGCGTAATTAAAGACTTGATCAAGGTGGTCATTTTTTAAAGGTGTGGCCAAAATGGGCGGCATAGTCTATAAACCAGACCCTGTGACCACGACCCTTGCTCTTGTTAGTGGCGAGGAAAGGTACAGATATTCAAGGGGTTAGCAGTATATTATAAACTTATAAAGTTAAACTTCCTCAATAAATAAAAATTAAACTTCTTCATATTTCCTATCTTCTAATTTTACAATTTGAATTCAAATCTAACGAACGAGGCTAACTTTATATTTAAAGCAATGGAAGATCAAGCTGAAATTAGTGATTTTGGAAGATGAAATCCTTGTGGCTGGCATTTTCTGAAAAATGACGGTTTTATTTTAAGTTTTTGTATAGGAAAATTTCATTTCCTATATTAATCACCAACAAAGGGGTGTAGTTTACAATTGTATAATATTTTCAGCTCTCGGCTCTTGGACTAAAACTATTATATGTAAAGCGGAAATCAAATTACATGCGAGATTACAATAACACCTTTGACTTCACCCTGGGTTATTTTTGAATTTGGTCGGATTTTTAGCAAAGATGCTACTCCCCACCTTGCAAACCTCGAAAAATATAAAAAATTTGTTCGATGCTCAGTTTGTTAAATTTAGTTCAACTCAATCAAAAAGAGCTGTAAATTTTATTGTTCACAATTTCCAAAAATGATTCGCCGAAGGCGATATAAAGAAAAAGGTTACGCCACAGGCGTAAGGCTTTTTTGTTTTATTTTTATATAAATTCAATCTAAAACGTTAACAATAACGAATTACCTAGGACTACGAACGAGCTACCATACAATACTACAAAAGGGGAGCAAAAGATCACGACTACCGCCAGGGCCATTCGCATGGAGAACATAAACCTAAAATACAACTACAGTCGAACCTCTAGTAGCGGCCACTTTCAGCTCCAAGGTCAAGTGGCCGTTATTTGGAGGTGGCCACTAGTCAGAGGTTTACTAAACAATTTCACTAAATCTCGCGCTAATCTCATTTTGCGCGCTTATATGTTTTTTTTAAGACACTTGAGTGTCAGATTTGCAGATATTAGCCTGTATGAAAACATTGACCGTAAAATAGTCGGTCCTTGACTGGTAGCAGTAAATTTACAAATGAATAAGATTTTGGTGAGCAGACAGATAAAAA
>JAYJMH010072422.1:0-10993 GCA_036873815.1 Phacellophora camtschatica | reverse complement strand
TATACAGCGGTTATCGCCATTTCTTTACTTTTTAAAATGTGAAACTCAAATTTTAACTCAAATTTATTCGAAACAATTTTCAAAATAATTCTCGTTAGTAAACTTAAAAACTGATACCTAGTTTGTTATTATTTGTGCACCGAAAGTCGAGATATTAATTCTGAAAGTTCAAATTTGCCCCCAACTAAAACCAGAGGCCTAGATTTTCGTCAAAACTGCATTTTTACTGAAAAACCTTTGCCAGGAATTTTTCCAATCGGACCTATTTCGCAAAAGAAACCTGTGACATACCCGAATTTCATGCCATCAGATAATGATACAATAAACTGTGGCTGAGATGATGATTTAACCAATACCCATGCTGCAATGGTGAATCTCTCCTGCCAATTAGAGTCAATGATATTCCGTGGCAAACGAGCAGCAGACTTACCATCAAAAATGTAATTTGTTTCACCTGTTGGTCAAAAACGAGAAACGTGAAAATCTATATGATGGAATTTGTATGTCATACACGATTGGGTGTTTACCTTTTGATCAATTTACGACTGTTACTCTGGAACCCTAGAGTATAATCACTAGCAATGGATAGACTGATAGCTATCGATCAACCTCATTGTTTACAAACGCAAATGTGGCAGCAGAAATAACGGAATTTTTCCATTTTTTTGAAATGTAAGAATTAAAGAATTCTTCAAATTTCGCACAATTCAAGATTTGAAGGAACTTCTTCACTTTCACAGTTTTTATAGTAACAACTCACTGTCAGTGAGACTTTCAATGATTTTGGAGGAGGCAGCGACCAGATTTTGGAGTAGGCTTTGCTTACCTGATTACACAAGAATTAAAAACTCTCTTTCAAACTGTCGATTATCAAAATATATCCACTCTTACATCAGCAATTTTCCTAAATGAGGTTTCAAATTGTTCATTAGTTACCAAATTTTTTATTGCAGGCAATCACATAGAGGTTTGCACTCAAGTTTTTGCAATAAAGTTACAAAACCAATGTAAGGTTTTTCTGGGACGTCCGGTACACTTGCTGCACAAAACAAACGCTAAAACGCAAAATTTGAGCAAACCATAGGAAAGACGGAATTAATTTTAGAAACCATGCCATTGCAATTTCGTCAAGTAAAACACTGTGGTGATGGCATGATTATAGCATTAAAAACCTACTTTTAGGCTAACAAGTTTATAATTCCGGCCAAAAAAAGCTTTTCTGTTGTGATTTATAGAAGCATACTGTCATTGCACATAATAGTTCTGATTTAAGACGATAAATTTCCCTCGGTTTAAGCTACTAATACTAAAATATTTAAGATTGTGGTTTGCAAAGACGCTGTGAAAGAACTTTTGTTTCATATATAATCCTGTTTTTATTTACTTCAATGTAAGAGGCTTTAATTCATATATACCTTGTTTGGCAAAATTTACCCAATAATCTCTTGAGTTATAAATACTCAATTAAACCAAAAATAAAATAATTTTGGAGCTGCAATCTGCTAAAAACACTATACATGGCGGCATGGAGAAAGCCCTTAACGCTTTCACACCCGGACATATTTTCAATTAACAGGCAAATTCGATCTAAGTTTTATTTGACAGGGGGTAATATATGCAAACCAAGTTAATCCAAAAGATAAATTTTCTTTCAAAAATCTTGCATTATTAGAAAGTTTTATCTGGACTTACCTCCTGAAAATATGTCATTTTACGTTGTTCACCAATGACCATATGGCCCTTCCAGGGGTGAAAGGGTTAACGTTGGCTTTCCTTTAGTATAGCTCATGGACTATTTAGCAGATTTTGGCCCAGCATTTATCAAGCTTAATCGAAGCCTCTTATATCACAGTCAATGACAAACGGAATCATCAAAAGTAAAGCTCCTGCACAGCAGCTTTGCGAACGCGGAGGATTTTTCTGAGCCCCTCGGTACATGCAATAAATAACTTTCTAAACTTAAAATAAATCTTCATAAACCATACCTTGCCTGGTTTCCTCAGATATCAAATCTTCTACCCACGCATTGTTTGTATTGGGAAGCAAATCTATTACATTAGCAGCACTGCATTGAGTGTATACATTCACTGGGTTATCATGTGACCTTTCACACCCCTTTTCGACCAATGAGGAGTTGAGAACGGCTTTGATAGAAATTTCATGATCCCACGTGTCATTGCAATCAGTCACTTTCACGGTTGGAACCAATTTGAGATTCTTTGTACATGATGGATACTGAAGATTTGAACGTCCCTTGAGAAGAACAGCTGTAAGTAAACAAAATTATGCATGGTGTGTAGTGAACTGCTTTTGTTCAGATAAAATATATGATACCACAACAAGGCCGTAAAGTGATAACAAATGAGTTGGTGGAATGATAATCTGATTTCGGAAGATTTTTCCACCCACTTATTATAAAAACAACCTCACTGATAGAATTTCAGTAAAATTCGAAAAAACCAAATAGGTTCTGCGCACGGACAATAGAACTATTGTAAATTTTTCGTTTCGTTTCGTTTCGTTTACAACTTAAACATTATTACATCTTAGAAAATAGTTTCCAACTTAGTAGCACTCAGACATAATATCAATGAGAGCTCGTCGTATGTAAAAGTTGGGTAAATATATTCGGTAGCAATCTATATCTCCGTATACACACTTTTTAGAAAATGTTATGAAATTGAAGAAAACGCACTTCTTCCCAATGCAATACTTTTAGGAACCGAATAAACAGGGAGTTGGAGAAAATGGGGAAGCTTAAAATTTAATAAACGGGAGAATCTGGATAAAAAGAGAAGATTCTTGACCACTGTTTTGCTTTCTCCTCTGATTCATCAGTTATTTTTTTCAAATATGGGCAATTACAAAAAAATTAATGAACTTGAAGAGGGGTTGAATAAGCACTGAAAAGGTGAAATTATCCCCCATTTATAAGCAGGGGAACGCCTACTCAGACCCAAGGTAGATACCAGATTACTGTGTGGAGTAGAAATAACGATACACACCATCTCTAGATATATGACAAATAATAATAACACATTTCATTCTTTAAAAATGCATTTTAAAATGAGCATTTTAAGAAGGAACAATATTTGTCATTTTCTGTACTACCGCACACCTGCCGCATCAGAGACCAAAAGTACACAAAAATACATACGCAATTACCTGTTGTGCAGATAGGTTTTTTCGCTTGTGCTGTTGCAGTTGTTAGAACACGCTGATCCTTAATTTTGATCCGTACAATGGCATCCTCGTCAGAGTCTTTGTACGCGCAGTCAGTCGCCTTGACATGAAGTATTACATAATCAGGGTAATCTGCCGGCAACTCTTCTTGCAGCGATATGACACCCACATTGTTCACGCTGAATGGCGTCCCGGGTTCAAGAATAGCGTAATTACATACTTTGCCATTTTTACTTGTAATATCTCTGTCGATTGCCTCAACCTGAAATTAGAATGTCATGTTTCACATCACGTTAAATTTCTTATCAATATGAACCACGTTCCCAGGACAATTCCAAAAGAAAAAACCCTTGTATCGATGCAACAAAAAGCTGACGCAGCTGACCAACTTTACGATGCAAATGATTGTTATTAACAGTCTATCAATTTAGGTACCTAACCACAGAATTTTCGAATGTCTAAGTAGAAGGCAGTTACTAGATATACTGACTACACCAGTCGCTTTGTAGATTTGCAATTTTTTCCTTAATCCGAGAAAAAGAACTGAAGCAACTTGAGATAAAAAAACGAGAAGAGAACCTGCAGGAACTTGAGATGGCCGAAGGAATCTTTTTCCTCCTCATTTTTTTCTTCCGAATTTCCTCCGTCTGTTGGATTCAAAAGACATTCTCAGTTCTCAATTTGTTTTGAAAAGAAATACGCTTGGGCCAAGTCTAATCAATTTTTGGTTATTGAATGAACGAATGATCAGTGTGGCTATTGAATGACCAGTGAACAAGCGAATGGTAATCGTACAATAAAAAGTTGGGCAACAGCTGCGGCAACTTTTTGTCGCACTAATCAAATTTCAGAAGCTAAAAATAGAATTATTTGATTGGTTAACTGAAAAGTTTTTATCGAAACGAAGCTGAGCTAAACAATGGAGAGCAATGGCAATGTTTGCTGATTTGGCATTTTTTTTCTGAAATGAGGCAAACTTTCTTGGCGAAATTGTTTCTTATATGATTACCACAAGGTACAAGAAGTGTTTCGTTTTCTGTAAAATGTCCCTAAGAAAAAAGCTGAACCAACAACCTACACTTCTTCGCAGATTCGGTTTTCCCTTTTTAGGCAATTCGAAACTAATTCGAACGAAATTAGAACGTTTTTCGAAAAATTTGAGATCCCATGTAGAATAAGCTTAGGTCTAACATTCTTTATAAGAGTTGGCCTTGCATAAAAAAGAGCAATACAATGTTTCTATTCAGATTAAAATTTTTAATTTCGATTCTTTTCAATCAATTTCAATATCAAAATTGATTGGAAAAGCAAAATTTGAAAAACTAAACGTTAACTCATTGACGAGTCTGTCGATGGGCGGTGAAAATTTATGAGAATTTATATAGGTATATATATATATTTAATGTGCTCATAAATCTGAACAAAATGGCTTATTATGAAACATGAAACTACCACGCTATAACTTATCGTATAACACACGGGTAGAAGAAGAAAATGTTTAATATTCTTGGCAATCAATAGTACAATAATAGCTTTACAAACCTGTATGATCTTGTTATACGTTCTACCCTTGTACACCTCTGTT
This sequence comes from Phacellophora camtschatica, assembly GCA_036873815.1. Lineage (NCBI taxonomy): Eukaryota > Metazoa > Cnidaria > Scyphozoa > Semaeostomeae > Ulmaridae > Phacellophora > Phacellophora camtschatica. Next base: position 6,225 of record JAYJMH010072422.1, on the reverse strand, counting down.
TCATAAGTGGGATGTTTAAACACCGGAGAAAATTCGTTTACGTCCACAACATCACAGTGAACACGTGATCTTTCTGATTTTCTCGCCCTTTTCCCTTCATCAACTGCATAAATACTGAACCGATACTCCATCATGATTTCAGCATTCAGATCCTCCGTTGCAACCAATTTGGCATAACCGTCTTGCTCCATTATGATTTTAAATGGGACTCCTTGCTCTCGAATACGTATTGCTCTTATCAAGCCTGAATCGATGAAAAGAAGAAAACAATTAAATTAAACTTTCACATTTAATCGAAATCAAAAACAACTAAATCTAAACCAAGCCAGAATAATCATAATACGCGCAGGCCAGCAAAAATGTAGTTTTTTACTGTAAATTAGTTTAGCCATCAACATATTTGTTTCAAGGAAAGTCATGGTCAAACCACTAACATTTTTACGAGCCGGTATACCAGGTGAACGAAACAGTGTTCAAAACACCAAAAAAATGTTGCCAAAACTTTTGTGCAGGTATGCTGAAGAAGGATCAAATCATTTGTCACAAAATTGAATATTGTACTAGCGTAATCACAGTGAAATTTAACGTTTTCACGAGAGACCTGGTTTTGATACCATGCACGGTTAGAAGCTTTTGCATGTTCTGATCTGCCTCCCAAAAATATGGTAAGAGAATTATTGACAAACAAACATATATTCTCAAGTACCAAATAAAAATGGGGTTGGAATTTACATTTCCGAGCTGTCATATCCTTTTGCTTTACGCTTTTCCATATGCCCGCTTGTTCAACCTTTCGTTCTTTTGTCCACCTGTCCGAACTAGCAACAGTTGATACGCCAGGTGAGAATTTGATTGACAGCTGGGAATGGTGAATAAGAGTTGGGAATGGTGAATAAGAGTTAGAAATTACCTTCAAACTTACAATAAACCATGGGTTAGAATAAATGGGGGTTGCAATTAACAGGGACCTGAACATTTAATACTCAATTTAGTATGTATAAGTGACTTGGTACGGGAGAAACTAAAAGATTTTCAAAATGTGTAATCATGTAACGTGCGATTGTTAAAATTTCGTTTCGAAAAAATCTAAAAAATGAATCAGCTGGGCCATGGGAATAGAGAAAATACTATTTTTTTATTCAGCGACATTGCCCATCATGGATCCATTAAAACTAAGTCTGTATTATTAGGCTAGTCAATGCATCAACAGTATGATATTGTGGTTTGTCAAAAATATTGTTTGTATGCAAATAGTTTGTTAAACAACTCCACTGAATGCATTACTGGTGTCATTAAATATTCATAATGGTTAGGGTTATCTATTACATCAGTATGAAGACCTGTAAATAGATTTTAATCAATGAAAAGACCTGTGATGGGTATATGGATAAAAAACTGATAACATCCCACTTTCTGCAAAAACAACATTCAATATGATATTTTTATTAAAACAAAATTGTTGATTCAAAGAGTTTTGATTTCATGATTTTGATTGGATAAGCAAGATAACACTATTGTATGGAAAGGTTTTGCTTGTCAGTAAGCCTCGTATCTAAGGAAATTTAGTTTTCAAACTAATGCTTGCCCTCTTTACCATATGTTTGCAAGCATTTGCTGAAAAAATAATTCTTTATTACTTGGTTTAAAAATATGTTTGTCAAGTTCAATTCTGCTAGCCTGAGTTCAAGCCAAAAAAAAGGATTTTTAAATATTTTTAAGCAGGCTAAACTCTGTGCTGCCCTTAATAGAATAAATATTGAGCGTTAAGCATGGTTTCCCTTTAGTTGATCACAATCTTTAACAATATTTGAGGGTTCTTGCAATTGTAAAAAGACCAAATGGAGACCAGATGTTTATTTGCAAATACCGTTAACAACCTGCAAAGATAGTGAAAGGTTGAGTCATTGAGGATTGCTGGAAGACAGTAAAGTCCCGCCTTTAAGAAACCATTTTATAAGAAACTCAGACCTTTAATTCTGGCCAGAACAACAGAAAAACAATAGGTTGATTAAAGAAGAGCAGCTTGAGATCGAAAGATGAGTTTCTAAAGGGTGGGACTTTCTTCCGGTGATTACCAACTGCCCACAAAGATTGCAAACAATGGTAAACAACTGAGAAACTAAAATGTATGCTTGCTTTACCATAAAATGCAAAACAGGTGAATTGCATCAAATTTGTACACCTGTTGTCCCTCCACAACATTTTTGTTATGCTTTGTGTGATACTGTCCCACTGAGTAAAATGTGAGAATTTTATACTGCTTATTGTCTTCCCAAAGTACCATGCAATTGGACAAATTGTAAAATACTTGTATTCTTTATAAAGTACGTAAAAGTAACTCAGGTCAAAAATTTCATATTACCTAGGGCCTAAGTTATGGACCCAATTATCCTCGGATCTAAAATCCGCAAACAAATATCATCATATCATCATCAACAATAACAGATACCATCAATCCAGTGTAATAAGACAATTCAAGTATAGTAAAATTTTGTTCCAAATCTAGCTAGCACATTAACATTTAAATATTAGACTGTGTTGACAAACCCCGGGATTTAGGCTAATTAAGAAGCTATTTATGATAATGATACACCAAGCACTTTCTACCATATGGCTGACAAATGAAATAGTTTAAAATCAACTGTACCTGCTTGTCCTTCATCCTTGTCTGTTGCTCGTATCTGAGGCTTTATTTGAACAGTTCTTTCATTTTCATTTACTTTGCAATAATATTTAGCTGCAGACATGATAGGCTTGTGCTCATTAACATGAACGACATAAACTTGGACATGAGTAGATGCGACACAAAGATTGCTTGGATCACTGGCTTGAACAGTAAAATCAAACCTTGAAGGACTATCAGGAGTCAGCGTTTGAGGAAGGTAAATGCTACCATTGTGAGAAAATATCTCAAAGGGGTGATAATAATCAAATATTTTATATGTGACAAGTCCGTGTTTGCAATGTGGTGCTTTGATGTGAAATAAAGGCTTCAATGCCTTGGCAGTTGATTTGATCACATGTGCGTATATTTCTTCCTCAAAAGCAAACTGTGAATCTGTATAAAAAAAGTTATAAAAGTTATGACAATTAACAACTTAAAAACAGTGTAATTTTCCAAAAAAATTCTTTGTATGTTGCTAAAAAATTACCACGACTCTTAAAAATTATTTTCTTAAAAAGTTATGAGACATAGGAAACAAAATTGCAATTTTAACTGTCTTTCAGACTGGAATCTTTGCAAATGATGCTGAGAAGGAAAATATCAAGAAGGTTTTTGTGTGGATATTCGCACTGACAGCAAAGAATGTTTGGCTGCATACATTTAATCCAAAATGGAATGTGACTATAAATTTGCACCTGTACCTGTATGAAGTGCAATCAACATCTTTTTAAAAAGTACATTTCAAAAAGTGCATGGATAAGCAAGTCTTGTGTTTTGCGCAGATGCAAATGACACTAAACTAAAATTGTGCAGGACAGATCTACTTCACACACTACAAAGATTTCAATGCATTACAACAGATGTATTGTAAAAATGTAAGAATACCATCAAAACTTTTCTATTATTTTGGGGGGTTTCAGCATGATCAAAGGCATGTGTAAGTGTATTATAATACACTTAATATAAAATGAAGGAGTGCAAGTCTGATATTTGTGAGATTTGTTCTTGTTAATATACAGTAAGAACCGTACAGTCTGAAGAGCATCTTCTGCACACTATTTTTTAAAGTTTCCAGCCTGCATATGTTTTATGGGGGAGTAATCCCCTTGCACTCATAATTTCAGCTCCTGTTTATGAACAATTTGGATGTGCAAAAAAAATTTGATGACAGAGAAATCTCCTGTGCAATCTGCAAATTTTCTAATTTGGTTCTAAAAATGATTTAAGTAAGGTAGAATCGAAAAAAAGTTGAATCAAAATTTTCATCAGTTTTCAATATTTCAGAAATGTAATACTTACTAATTGGGAAATTCCAAAATATTTATAATATGCAAATTGAAATTAAGTTGTCATTCAGGCTTCAAGTAAACATAAAAATAGGTAACCATAAGCTAAGCCAGCAGCCAACAAATTATCATACATAAATAAATAAATGTATTCTTTAATTTTATACTTATAGACTATATAGTTTTATCCAAAAAATACCAATCAATTCGAGTGTATTTCTTTTTTATTTTTTGTGAAAAAAAATTGAAAAAGAAACCATTAGCCTAACAAATTTTAAATTGACGTTCACGCATTCCACGCACAATGCGTGACATTGTAATTGTTGATCATAAAAATATTTCCACCATTGTTTTTGCGCTTTCTTTCATACCGCCACAAACATATAAAGCGAGGATGGTCGAGGAATGGAAAACCAAATATTACATAGCATTAAACGTGTATAGTTGAAAGCAACAACAGAAAACCTAATTTGATAGTCCAAACATCATTTGACAGCATGGTGTGAGAAACACAAATAAATGATGAACTTTTTAATCAAATCATTTATTTAGGCCTCATGCCGAAAGAAGCTGGTGTAACATTTTTATAGGAATGAATATGCCTTACCTGCGCCCAGCAACGCAAAATTCAGCCAAGATAATTGAAGAAATGTGAAAATCATTGCCCAAAAAGGTTTCTTCATTATAACTTGAATTCAAATAATGAATGTTTATTATTTTACATCAGCGTGCGACACAGAATGCGATTGGCAGGCAACTTTCGTCATATCAATCAAGTTGTTTCGGCTGTGCTCTCCTTGGCTTGATTGTGTTGATAATGAAGATTATGCTAATTGTAGCTGAACCATTTTGATGGACGGGGGTAAATGTATTTGTAATTTGGTGAACGGGGGCATAGCTATGCATTTGAAATTTTCGAGTGCATTTTTAATCTGTCCCAAGTGCAAAAGCCTATCCTAGACTTTTTTGTAAAATAATAAATAATGTTGAAAAACACTAACTTTATTTCATGCAACGCTTGTTGGGTATTGTTTCTCTTATATTGTTGGCGTTGAGGCTGATGCCGTATTTATCACAAGATACGTCATAGTCATACGTCAAAGGAAACCCTACCCAATTTTCATTTACTTTAATTTTACATCAGTACATCACTACCCAATACAAGGCATGGCTAAATACATAAAATTACAGACTAAAAACTACAAAACGATAAAGAATAAACAGTAACATCTAATCCGAGATCACCGCCATTAACAGTAACATCTAATCCGAGAAAAGGAGCTGAGCAACTGAGAAACTGACGAATGAACGAGAGAATCAAAACTCCATTGTTACAAAATCTGTCCTTGTTTATCGTATTTCAATCCTTGCAAACTCTTTCCTCTACGTAAAGCATTTTGTGGCACCCGAATTCAATCATAAAATCGTGGTCGCTACAACTAAATTTTGCTTTGCTACTTTTGCCTTATATAACAAAGTCATTGATTTGTTGCAAGTATTTGGAGGATTCGAACTTGGCTTTAATCAATTTGAAATCACGGAGTTTCCTATGCTTAATGCTAAAGTTGGCGAATCCTCAATAACTTGTTTTTACACTCTTTGGTGAAAACGCGAAAAGCTCTAATAGGGTAAATCTAATCTGATCATTTTTAAAATGGTTTTCACCCTTGCAACCAAATGAACAGTTTTGTCCCAAAAACTAGGCTTATTTCAAGTTTTCTTCTTTGCATCTTCACCAAAATCGGGTTGGATAACCTCTGGCCTCAGGACAAACTGGGGGCAACAATTTTACTGTACTTGTCAGACCCTAAAATGCATACAATGTTGCAACTTCGTTGACAGAATTGTGAACTGTGAACTGTGAACTGTGAACGGTGAATTCTGAATCGTGAATTCTGAATCGTGAATTCTGAATCGTGAATTCTGAATCGTGAATTCTGAATTCTGAATTCTGAATTCTGAATCGTGAAATGTAAATCATGAATTCTGAATCGTGAATTCAGAATCGTGAATTGTAAATTGTAAATTGTAAATTGTAAATTCCAAGTTCCAAATTCCAAATTCCAAATTCTCAATTTTAAATTGTGAAATGGGAATTCTAACTTCTCAATTTTAAATTGTGAAATGGGAATTCTAAATTGTGAAATGGGAATTCTAAATTGTGAAATGGGAATTTTAAATTGTGAAATGGGAATTCTAAATTGTGAAATGGGAATTCTAAATTGTGAAATGGGAATTCTAAATTGTGAAATGGGAATTCTAAATTGTGAAATG
>JAYJMH010072421.1:0-33434 GCA_036873815.1 Phacellophora camtschatica | reverse complement strand
TTGTCTTGTCTTGTCTTGTCTTGTCTTGTCTTGTCTTGTCTTGTCTTGTCTTGTCTTGTCTTGTCTTGTCTTGTCTGGTCTTGTCTTGTCTTGTCTCTGTATTTTGTATCTGTTGTATCAAACAGCTTTCTTTGAGAACATAGCAATGAAACATAACAATCTCGGGGGAGGGGGGATGCGTACTTACAAGTATATGCAAAACAGTTGGATTGGAATAAAAATTCCCCCGGAAGGGGGATCGGTTAAAAATACAGCATAGTACAATTGAACTTTAATTGCTATCTCGAACTCTCAAGAGGAACAAACATTTGTTAGAGACAGTGAGTTTTTGAGATAACCGAAACTAAACCAAGATTGAAAGCTCTCAAAGGAGGACAAAGGATATACAAAAATGTTTAACCCGGGAGTTGAGAGGTTAAACTGCATAGAAAGAGAATGTAAACAGACAGTGAATAAGAAAATCAAAAAATTGTGATCTGTGGTTGGGTTGTGGTATATCAATTATTTTGCTAATAAAAACACGAACCACCCACGGAACTCAAAGTAATTAAAATTAATTAAGCAATTTGACATGTTTCACATCATCTGGTTATAACTTCACATTAACCAAGCCACCATCTGGTACGAGATACATTAAGAAATATGTACACGATATTTTCTTCCACGAAAATTAAAGAAAATGAACGGATATAAACCCAGCTCTTTGCACAGAAATCGAACCAATAATCCCATGGAATTTCCAATGACAAATGAGATTTTAATTTGATTGGCTACCTATTTATAGAAGAAGCACTAGCCACTTTTATATCCGTTGATTCTCTTAAAGAAACGCTTCAGTCACTGTCTTCTGCGGAGTTAGCCTCTGTGGAGGAGAGTGAAGTTAGCCTTTGCGGAGGAGAGTGCGCTTCAGTACTAAAAGCTTATTAACTTTTTCGAAATTGAGTACTAGAAGTTTCTAAAGAGCTTCTTGCAGGGTTTCTTGAAGGTAATGTCTTGATAAAAATAAGGGTATACTGTTAGCTGTGAGAAACTGCTTAGTAATGATGCGCCTGGTTGGCTATTACATGTTCATTTTTCAAAAACTCCAGAAAATTTTGAACAACCTTAATTTTTCTTATAAATAGGTCTCTTAGAAAAAGTGTGTTGACATTTTAACATAAAAAGAAAGTAAAACTTTATTGAGAAGTTTTGTTGTGATTTTCTTAGATTGCGTAGCGTTGGCCGCACATCAGAATGTGTTGTATTTTGTATACGCATTGTTCTCTGTAACATTCTTTTACCTTTGAAAATTATTTCAGTATCCAAATATTTGCATCTTAGCCATGTCGCTATCATCATCTCACATTGCGTGCGTGAAAGCAAGAAACTTTCTTTCCAGGAGGTTCCCGCAGAATTCTTTTATAAATACACTGGCAACACTATTTAACAAACCAAAACTTCCACGGCACTCATGCACTTTTAAGGGGAGGGGGGAGGGGGGGTCCATATTTCTGAATGTACACAATTCTTTTTTCCAAAGTCTCAAATGCGTCTCAAGAGCCAAATATTGTTTTGATATTCTTTCATGCTTTCTCTTGATAGTTTTAACTCATTTGTCTTCATGTGACAAAGATTTATGTTTCTAGAATGAATTCAAAGGCCCCAAAAACAAGGTCAGTGCACAATTTCAATTTAAAAATTCCCAAAATTCAAATTTTACAAATTTTTAAAATTCCCAAATTATTAAGCGGAACCCCCTTCTTATTAAACGTGGCGAACTCTCCTGTATCTGGCTGAAACGTCAATGTTATTAAGTGGACGACAAAGAATTGTAACTTTATACAGCAATGAACATTTGAGATATCAATTGAATTGAAAATATTTTGAAAAAGATTAAAATCTTACCCTCCATTTCACTGACAAGTCTGTTTAATGTCTCGAAATGCTCGTAAGGTGGCGCCATCGAGCTGAAAGAAAAGAAAATTTCTGAAAAGGTCGTCAACATAATAATTTTGCCAACAAAAATCCAACAGGCAATCGTGATTTGAAAAGACCTTTATTTTCGGCATAAATCTTTGCAATAATGAAGTACTTTCCGACTTTCACTTTACTACACAGAGCAAAAATTCTGATTTCCTGAGTATGCAAGATAATCCGAAAGCGATATTGAAAAGATGATAAAACTGGCAATTGGCATGGCACTGTTGCTGTGTATTAGAGTTTTTCAAAAAGCGTGATTCAATAAGGTAATATTTCAAACAGTGTATTGTCCCAAACATTTGCATTCTCTCCACAAACGTTGGGGGTCTCTCTTTTGACAAGATAAGTATTTTTTCCAAGCAAAATCTTTCCATATTCAACACAACAAATCAACCGTTTAGATGAAAACGTTGCAGTGACCTCGCAACAACTCTCACAGTGCAAACACCAAACCCATGCCAATTGGATCGTTAATTTCAAAAACATTTTTTTCAATTTATGAAATATATGACTTATACAATCCAGAGAAGTATTTTCACGGATCATAACGTATTATCAATAGTTTTAATTAATTTTAATTTTCATCATCTCTAAAACTGCATTCAAAGGAGCTTAAATGCACAAAGCAGCGATCGGAAGAAATATTTTGAAAGGGCTTATACAGTTGAACCTTTTTAAATCAAACTCTCTTTATTCGAACTCACGGTTGTTAACTCGAAACGTTTCCATACGCCTTGAAAGAGCTTCCAGCGTTGATTTAGCTTTAGTTATTTCAAACCTTCGGCCATCTTGAATAAATTTTCATTCCCCTTCAGAAGTCGAGATTGCTCAGTTCTGGACGAAATATAGTAACTTAAACTCCCATATCAACTCTAAGTGTTTTTTTATATCTCTTGAGAGCTTCAAGTGGTTTAGCTTTTAGGTTATCTCGAAAAAATCTTCGTTTCCCTTGAGAGTTCGTAATAGAGAAGTTCAACTGTATGTGAAATTAGTCTTGATAATATTCGTTGGAGACTAAAAATAAAAAATTAAACGTCAAAATATTCACAACAATTTTCATAAAAAACTAAACAATTTGTGCATATCATAATTAAATAACAATTTGATTCCCCCAAAACATAAAACAAACACTTTACAATAAAATCATAAAAAATAAGTTAAAATTTACATGGTGAACATCTTGAAAATTTCAATCAAAAAGTAAATATTTTGTTCATACATAGTGCCGTACCGTACCAAAGCAAATGAGACTGTTTTAGCAAGGAGCGAGATTCGAAACAAACAGCACAGCTTCAGCAATCAATTTCAATATATTTGGTTTACTTTTGAAAAGGTGCAAGCCCAAGGGACCCAAACACGACGCTGGAGACATTGGGGTTGTGAAAACAGCAACGTAAAGTGTCACAATTTGAAGTACGTTCTAGATTGAAACAACGTCATCGTCAAATAGATCAGAGTTTCTTCAAAAGACCTATCGATTAAAATTGTTCTCTTTGTTTGTTTGATGCTTTTTGAGAGAATAACGGTGATATGAACATGACTGTTACTGTTACTGATGGTGGTGGTTGCTGGCTCTTTTCTGAACAAACGAACATGTTTTCGTTACGACGTTGTGAATGCTGTCCGTATCCAATTTGCTAAAACAGTCTGCGATTTAGTGTAACTCCAGCTCGACGAAATTAAAGTTTGATTTATACGCGCCCTGTTGCCGTGCCGAGCAAAATCGAGAGATTCATACGTGACGTGAGGGTGCCGTCCTTAAAGTCTTAAATTGTTGGGTCCGACATAGAGTTGGTTTGGTTTGGCATAATAGAAAGTGGAGCTTTATAAATCAAAGTTACACGTACGGCATCTTTCGTCGAGCCGACGGCGTCGAACTTGCGAGAGCTACAATCAAACTAGATTCATTTTATTTGATTCGGTACGGAGCCAAGCACGAGCCATCATCAAACTAGATTCATTTTATTTAATTTGGCACAGAGTAAAAACTGAAACTAAGCTCTTGTAAAACGCTTAGGCTTGTGCATTGTGTGTCATGGCAGACCAGCGGTATAGTTCGACCTTTCTCCAAAAAAAGCCACATTACAATTACCTAAAATACGGGCCAATGTCAAGAGACAAATGAATAAAACTATAAATCAAAGTTTACTGTACTTCACAGAATCAATAAATCGCGATTTTCCTCCCCAAAGATCACTATCTTCATTAATTTGTTTCAATGGAAAATAATAAGAGTTGCGGAGGAGAATATTAAAACAGCTCTGTTGATTTTTTACCCCCTCGCAAAATAGTTTCATAACGGTATTTAGGGGTAAATACGGTAAATACGACACACACCCCTCTGACTTTTAACAGCATACGTTTGCCGGATGGCTGAGATTCCAACTTATTTTGTTTTATTTTGTATCACCACTGACATCCCATGTCACAACAAACGACGTCCCTTTTAAATGATAACATTTTTAAAATGTTTGAAATTATTTTTCCTAGACGGCACCATTGAAAAATGAAATTTTATGACATTGTAAAAATTTTAATAATTTGTTTTGAAATTTGACTAAAAAGTTTGCATATAAAAATTTCCAAAAAATTTCTAAATATTGATTCCGTTTGATAAATTTTCAAAACGAAAAATATAAATTTACTAAACTACTTTTTACATTTTAAAATAAGGGTATATATATATATATATATTTGCACAGACTGCCCTCTAATATCAAGGCTCCATACAGTTCAGTCAGCTGATTGATTGACATAATAGCACGCCTAAATACAATCATTTTGAACCTATCTTGTCGACAAATCACAGATCCGAAGGTCCAATATTTTAACAAACAACGAAACCAATCGCATGCTTTTCAAAGATATTCTCAAATAAGCAAATTAATTTAGAAAATTAAATTAATTAAAACTTTTTAGTTTTCTTTGCTATCTGCAAAAAAATTAGCATCAACCAAAGAGGCAAGCACTATTTTGGGAATATTCAAAATTAGCTGGTGATGAAAGGTTTTCCCGTTAACAAAATTAAATCGCAAACTTGTCATGGAATTCGCTAAAATATGAAATTACATGTTTATCTTTTTGCAATAATATAAAATATTTCTTCAGTTCTAAACGGTCCATACTAGTATGCTAATGAGAAAGTAGCTTCTGTTATATCGCATAGGTCATGTAATTTTCCCACAATGTATATGATGTCCTCTGAATATTTTCTTTATTTGAGCACGTTAGCATCACAATCATTTTGATAAACAAATTATTTGACGAATTTCTTGTAGTTGGTATCAACTAATTTTTAAGATAATTTGACATGGTTTCTTCACCCCCCAAACTAGGAATCAAAATAAGGGTATAAAGTTATAAATTACGACGAAAGACCTGACCTGATTTGATTTGATACCTGTGATAACCCCAGATGTTTATCTGTTTATTAAATAGAGTGGGAGTGTGGGAGCACGCCACTCCCACGAAATTTTCTGCTGTATATCTTGCCCTAGGAAGATTTTTTGACAATGTAAAGTTTTTCTAAAAAGTTGAATAAATATATTAATACTATAGCATATTCTTGTAATAATAACATATTTTGTTGATACAAAATACTGTACATCGTCATGTTTTTCATTTGAAAAAATCATAAAATTTATGCCTAGACGGAAATGTATGTTAAATAATTTTTGAACTGAGACAACTTGTTAGAAAATCATTTATGGCCTTTAAAAGATAATAAAACATTTGTTGTAGAATAAATCAAACTTTGTTTTGTGATTAGACCTTTTCTTTTAATTTGTAATTCAAAATTTCGCAGGTTTTGCTTGCTTCAAACATTTAAAAAAAAATAGTGTTGAAAGGATAGTTTGGAATTTTAGTGTTTGAAAGTTTGGAATTCAAATTTCAGGAATCATGTATGTAAAACAGTTCTCTACACAGTGCTGCTCACAGTATAGTAAGGCATGTCTGCGTATTTTGGGGAAATTTGATGCTCCCAGAAAACGTTTTTCATCGGTATCTGGCGGTTTCATCCCAGAATGGATGATCGCCATGGACGAATCATTGTCTTGTTTACCATTAATTCATTCTTTTGACACTTATGAAAGATGTAAACTCACAAAGTGTGCATCTAGACTGAAGTTAAATCATACAGCTCTCACAAATTAAAAAAAAAATATCATATACAGGTAAGTGATTCATTCAGGGCGATGATCTATTCAGGGGCGAGACCACTCTATTTGTACCAGTTGATATGACATTACCAGAGAGTAAAAAGTAAGTTAAAATATTCTTGCAATTTTGTCGACAAGATACGAGCGAACACACAAACATTGGCAGTAGAAACCCGCATAAAAGAACCGACATTTTCAGCATCAGACAGGCAAAAGTTCACCCTCAAAAAAACACTTCTTTGAGTGAGAAGAAAGGCGAGTTTATTAAGAACTACACAAGTTGGACACTTGTAGCATTTGCAAATTCTCCCATCAACTTTTATTCGTTTAACCCTTCCACGCCCAGATTTCTGCTAAAAAGGCAAAAGTTTTGCAGGGGGTAGCACGTACAAACCAACCTACTTTATACTTGTATTCTTACGTTGAAATATCTGAAATTACTGTAAAGTTCCACCAGCATTTACCTCCTGAAAAAATGACGCTTTACGTCGTTTGTCGGGGTGAAAGTGTTATTAAGCTGTATTTTAAAGTTGCTGGTAACTTTTAGGCTTTGTATTTGCAGATTGTGGTTGGTACAGACATCGTTATTTCTTCGCTTACACTTTATTTACGAGATATATGAGTAGTTTAATTGCATCCTTCCCAAAGGGTCAAAGTTAATTTTCTCAAACTGGTTTGCAAAATTTCAGCCTCAAGGTCCTTATACTTGTAGGCTCTTGTATGCGGGTTTGTACTGTAGCTAGTCATCACACGTAAGTCATAAGGTACCTTTGTGGCTGCTGTTGTTTCTTTGGTTGCCGCAACGTGCCCTCGTCTTCCTCGTACGGCTCTGGAACTTTTTTCACCTGTGGAGGAGGTTGTGGACGCGACGGTTGCTGTTGCCTAGGAGGTTGTTGCTGTTGTTGTTGCTGTTTTTGCTGCTGACGCTGTGGCTGCGGTTGCGATTGTTGTCGAGTGACAGGTTGTTGCTGTTGTCGAGGTGGCTGAAGTTGCTGACGAGGTGGCTCCTTAGGCGGCCGTTGAACTTGTTGTGGGACAGGTTGCGGTGCTCCTCGAATGTCTGGTATACGCAAGCTGGCCTGTTTCGGTTCCTCAGCCTTAAAGGGAAATTATGAGAGCCGTCAGGGTAGATACTAGACCTTGGTGTAGATAAGGACACACATCATCTCTAGATATATGACAAATATAGCAATTGCCCATTTCATTTTTGAAATGTTATTTCCAAATGTGTATTTTAAGAACATATAATATTTGTCATATATCTGGGAGATAGCTCGTATCCTACACTATGGTTTAGCACCGCCCTGAAGATTTTCAACTGAATAGAATGAGTTTTAAGGTCTTTAGCTTATACTTATGTACCGGTGTGTAAATGCACAGAATTATCAAAAGTCTGTCCATAAATTTGTGAGTACTAATGAATTTCTGAGGTCTTTAGTTATTCGAAGTACAACTTTTTCGAAATTATTTCCATTCTGAAAATCTTCAGGGCGGTGCTAAATCATAGATTAAAGATTAAAAATTCAGCAGTGCAATTTTATGCGCATCAATTGTTAAAACATACCTAATCTAAAAGGCATTTTTCAAGCGTGTCCAATATGTTATTTTTTCATAAATTCCGTTTATATAAACATCAAAAAACAATTTTGAAAAATGTTCAAAATGATTCGGTTGGTACTTACCTTATTTCGCTTTATCGTTTGTTCGACCTCTTCGTCTTTGGGCGTAAAACTTAGCCTGTCAAATTCTTTATCTGGTAAAACAAGAGTATATGTATGATTACTTTAACGATTACAAAAAAACCAAAACATGTGCGTGGTGGTAAAAAGTTAAGACTCTATTTCCTTCACTCCATTTTCAAAACTACCAGTTTTCAAACAACGTCGTTTTCAAACAACACGTGTCAATGTCTCTGTTTTAAAAAAACGTTGATTGGAATAAAAACCGAAGATTTTCATTTTCTAGTTTTCAAAAAAATATAAAAATGATTACATCTGTTGCAGAATGGTACGAGTCATGTGTCATTTTTTTGTTTAAAGATACTAATCATGACGATATTAATTTAAAATTTATCCGTTTTTGAGTTTTTTCCTTAAAACAATGTGTTTAATGAAAAAAGAACGGATAACACTGGAGTTACAATCTCAAAGGTTGTTTGTGGATTAAGTTTTCTTGCTTTCCCTATATGTGAGTAAAGTTTCCTCTCCTTCTCGGAGTCTTCAACTTGTTTTTCAAAATACGCCAAAAAATATTTCAAAAAACTATATGCCAAAATACTCCCCAAAACTATTTCACGTTACGACATTTTTTCTTCTTCAAAAGCCTACTCTTTAAATTTTAAATTCAATCGCTTCCCCGTTCGTACCGATGTTGAACTCTGTTCGTCCTGGATCAAAACATTAATGGTTTCGTCCGGTATTTAAACCCTCAAATTATTGTTGTCATTTACCGTCCTGTTTTGATTGCTTACCTCGAGGTGAAGGCGAGGCAGGTTCTCCTCCTTGCATCATCGTCAGGTTTCTACGCAGTGTTGCACCAGGGGCACCTTCAATCAACGTGTCACCTCTGCAAAATTACACGTAAATTTACAAATTACAAAACAAAAAGTGGCAAAAAGCTATCATCAAATGATTCTAAATCTAAATAAGCTTGAACAATTTTCTCAGCCTCTTGAAATGCTGGATCACTGATAAACAACGTAAAACGTGATATTTTCAGGAGGCCAATTGCAGACATAGCTTTATATCAATTTCAAATCTTTTATCGTATGTATTTATCTTTTGAATTAAAGTTGGCTTCCATGTGCTATCGATGCAAAATAAAAGTCAAAATATGTATGATTGTTAATTGAAAATAAACTTAGGCTTGAAAGGGGTAACCTACATCAAAACCGTACATGTATTACACAAAATGCTTTCGTTTCCTTTTTTCGTGCTAAAATGTTATGAACCAAGGCTGCAACGAAATGAGTGAGTGATCGTATTTAACCCTTTCATCCCTGGAAGAGCCACATGGCCCATTCACAAACAACGTAAAACGCCATATTTTCAGGAGGTAAATGTGAGCAGAACCTTATCTTTATATAAGATATTTCAACGTATGTTTATCTTATAATTAAAGTTGGTTTGCACGTACTACCCCCTGCAAATAAAATTTGCATAAGATTTTCCTGTTTAGCAGAAATAAATCCAGGCGTGAAAGGTTTAACGTGCCTAGCCTGCAAAAGTCTTGAGATGAACTTGTTTTCAGCTGGGGACACGGGTTATACATAACCATCCACGAACCCCAGCAAGCTGTTACTACTTTTACCGACCTCGGAAGGATGGAAAGCTGCGTGCACTTTGGGAGACGTGTGGTGGCTGGGATTCGAACCCCGGCCGCTTAAATAAGAGGCAATCGCAAAAGTGCAGCTAATTTAGCTGAATAAACGAAGCAAAAACAAGAAAACAGTAAAGTAAGTTGATACATACGATTCTTCGTCAGCAAGAATTGCAGCTAAATCAAGATCTTCGCCCTCATTTGCAAATGGACCATACTCATCTTCAAGCTCCCCTGGAAATAAAATCCACAAAACAGTATATATGTGCAGCACCCAAGCCAAGAAGCAATTATGAACAAGAGCAGATTTCGTAACAGTAGTGAAATCAACACGCCAATTTTAAAGCGATTAGCCATTCGCGACAAAGCGAATTCTCCCATGCAGAAAATCAAAACATGATTTTTCTGTTTTGATTTTCTGCTTGAGTGAGTTTGCTTTGTCTTCGATGGCTAGTCGCTTTGAAATTGGCGTGTCAATTTCAATATTGTTACAAAATCTTGTTATCACTATGTATATTGTTTCGTTTGTTACTGCTACTGTTGTTGTTACTATTTTCTTCAATTTGTACGAGCTCATAGTTAACGGCAAAGCAAGCTAAACTTTACTGTTCTTAAATAATATATATAGATTGCTAATTTAATAAAATATACTCCGTAATTAGTGCATTCTATGAATATTGAATAAAATTATTGAGTGTAATTGAATCTGAAAGAAAAGTGATCAAAACGAAAGTTTCCTGTTCAAAGAAAAATCTGGCTCACGCCAAGCATACAGATGAGAAAGATAATCATTTTACCACGGGAAGGGCCATAACGCCATATTGTTAGGTGGTAAATACAGGAGAACATTATATTAATTTCAGATATTTCAACGAAATAATATCTTTGAAATTAAGTTCCTTTGTATGTATAAATGCATTAATAACACAGATAGGATTTACTTGTCGATAAGAAATAAGTCCGGAAGTGAAAGGGATTTTCTTATCATTATCATCTAGTACAATTATTTTCACCATTTTACTCATGAAAAAAAAGCATGACAACATTTATTCCTTTGTTGAAAATCACACATTCTTACCTCTTCGTCTTCTCGTTCTGTCAATAAAATCTTTTATTTCTATTCTGATTTTTCGTTCTTGTTGTTTAAATCCTCTAACAAAATCGTGCTAAAATGAAAGATTAATAAAAAGTGCTCTTGAGATTTAATTATGTTCTATATATATATGTACATTTAATAAACTCTTTCACCTATAGAAAACAAAGTAAAATGTCATCTTTTCAAAAGGTACAAACCTTTTTCTAAGAAACTTAGAAAACCTTTTAGTATATATATACTGAAATTTCTTAACTTTTCAAAAATCGACTCTTAAAGTTTCTGAAGTTTGTTAAATCTTTTTGAATTTCTTTCTCATTTGCAAAAAGAGATATTTTAATAATGCAAATCTTCTCATGACTATATGCATGACATTATAAATAGCTCTTCCAGTTAAACTAAAGTAGATTTCTTTCATTTCTCGTGAATCACAGGAAAATTTTCTTCATGCAAAGATAAATAAAACTTCAAAAATTTCTTAATATATATATATATATATATATATACTGAAAGTTTCTCAATTTTCTAAATAATAGCAGATAACTAGTTTCTTGCAGACTGGTTTCTTAGTAGAAGTTTCTTAGAAGAAAAAAGTTTGGTATTTATTGGTATTAGTATTCCTCTAAAGTGTCACGCAAAATTCTTACTTGAAGTAGCTGCTCCGCTGTGGGTCTCTGGAGATAATCTTTAATGAGACATACGGTGACGAAATCCCTAAATTTTCTCGACCTGTGAAAGACAAAAATATTATCAGTAGAGTAAAAACTCACCAATAGGAAACTGACTCATAAGAAACCACAGGCTGATTTTTGGCAAAAATTTACAAATTAGTTTTTTTAATAGTTTCAATTTCACCCTTTTACCCTTGGAACAAAAATTTGGCCCATGAATAAACACCGACGTTATCTTCAAAGGTAAATATCATATTTTGCTTAATCAATTATGATGCTTAAACAAAATTAACTAAAATAGTAAGTAGAAAATAGATGGTGAGGCCCTGTGGGAGAGAAACGTACTTGTTCAATTACCTGCTTGTTAGAACCGTATAGGGCCATAAAAAAGAAGTTTGTAAAAAAGTCAAAAAGTAAGTAATTCCAAAGAAATTTACCATGATCGCTTTGACCTCAGTTTAGGTGGCTCACTTCTAGGGATCAGGAAAAGAGCCCGCATTGGATGCATATCGCACAGAGCTGCAAATGAAAACAAACAACTGTTTAATGAAAAGAAGGGAAAAATAGAAACTTAAAAAACCCTTTTTGCAACAATAGAACTAAATAACACAGAATAAAATGCGAAACACAAGAGAACACAAATGAAAAACAATGGAAGATAATGCAAGCAACCAAGTAACACAATAAACAATTTAAATAAATTAGAAACACTTCCTATGGCCAGTTACAAATGCTCTCAATTCAAAATCAAGTACTTACGGGGTTGTGACTCTGCCATTTCCATAGCTGTGATGCCTATTGACCACATATCGCACTGAAATATGAATATTTTTATTATATATATATATATATATATATACATAACAACAACTTAATATATATATATATATTTATATATTTTAAATGTTCGCTTTTGCACCCGCCTCTTCAGCTTCACTTTTTTCGTTGTACTTAATACATGTATATATATATGTGTGAATAGCTACTACGTTCTTTCATATTTAAAATGATTATGGTGACAGAAAAGTGCGGGGAAAACTTTGTATTAACGGGGAACTCACGTGAACTTTTTCGGCCTTCTTACAAAAATTGAGCTGTATCGATCCCCAACTAATGAAATTTCCCAAAAACTCCCAAATTCCTATATTTTTACCAAAAATTCACTAGAAAATGACTTTGCTTGTGACGTCAGTTATTAGCTAAAATTCAGATTTTTGTAAGAAACAAAGATTTTTGTAAGAAACAAAGTTTTTGGTGTAAAAAATATCTATTCCTAATGATGACAAATAACAATGAATCAAGCTGCAATCCACTAAAAAGACCTAAACAAACCTATTTTAATGAATTAAAACAAAAGAAACAATAAGCATGGGTAATAAGACTTACTCTGTTGTCGTAAGTTGCATCAGGTTGTTCATCACAAACGATAACTTCAGGCGCCATCCTTGAAAAAAAAACAACTGCAATCAATTTCCAGAAGCTTACAAGTTACAAGTAAAGGCAACGACATTAATTTATAATTCAATTTCAGATATGTCAACTTAAGTTCTCTTTTCAATTAAATTGGTTTGGGAAAAGTTAAACTTAATACTTTTATTTGCAAAAATTTAGGGCTTCAGATATTCAAACAAGTAAAAATATCTTTGTCACAATAAATTAAAAGTGCACTTGAAAAATTGGCAGTGTTAATTTAATGAACCTTTTACGAAATTGCACTTGCATATCTGATTGCTGGTCTGAAACCTATAAATTCTTGAACTGGTAAATTTGTCCACATAAAATGATTATTCCATCAACAACAAAATTATCAGTTACCGGATGAGCATGATTTCGTTGTGAAACTTACCAATATGGTGTGCCAATGAAAGTATTCCGTCGTCCTACAGTGCGATCAAGCTGTGCACTCACTCCAAAATCAACTGCAAAAAGGCAAACTTTTTGAAACTTTTCTACATTGAAGTAGCTACTGCCAGTTTCTGAGCAACATATAAGAAAATCATGGCCCATGTCCAAAACGTTGTGGCCTATGTCCAAAAGGTTGGCCTGTCTCAAGATTCTCCCATACATTTCAATGCAACGAAAGATCAAAATTTGCAAGAAGAAAATTCACATATGGATACAGCTTAAAAAATGCTGGTAAATGTCACCAGGCAGGCTCCATAACAAAAGTTACTTTTTAAATGTTACAATGCCAAATAAACAAGATAATTTGGCAAGGCTTTCATGTATGCAACTTCTAATGCCCTCAGTGGAAAATCAGTTGTTCTCTACGACTGCTAGAAAAGAATCGAGCCTTGTGTGTTTACGTTTTGAGATCAAACAAATCAAATAAATAATTTGCATTGATTGGCTACTTTCAAATTGTAAAAAAAACCAACTGACAACGTACAAAATCATAGGTAAGAGTAATAAAAAACAAATATTGCCCACAATGGAACGTCGCCCTGAAATAAAACACCTTTGTATTTTTGATAATATTTTGAATTTGTGAGAGCTGTATGTTCGAACGTCAAGTCAGGTGCACTCTTTATAAGATTAATTGTTTCTAAAACGTCAAGAAAATGAACTGATAGTAAAAAATAAGGTGTTTGATTATAGGGCAACGTTCTATTCAGGGCGACGCTTCTATACGTACCTAATTTTACTTCAGCGTTTTCAGTTAACAATATGTTTTGACCTTTGATATCTCTATGGATGACGTGATTTTGATGCAAATGTTGTACACCCTAAAATAAAAAACAATTTAAAATAACCAAATTTAAACCATCTGCCTTCGAATTTCATTTCAATACGATTTTAAGCAAAACCTGCGATGCATTGTCCAGACAAAGCGAATTCTCTCAAGCAGAAAATCAAAACAGGCTTTGTTTGAATATTTTGTTTGAGTGAATTCGCTTTGTCTTCGATGCCTAATTGCTTTGAAATCAATATCACGTTATTGTTTTTATGTATCCACCCCGTGTATGCTTAAGAAACAGCAAAAGCTGATTTTATAAACTAACGCGATTTGGGATTAAAATGAGCAGATTTTACACCTATGAATGCAGTCAAAATAAATAAACATAAAAAGAAAACTTTGCGGTTTCGTTCATTCGTTGTCATTTGCTTGGATAACTACATTGAAAGGTGTGAAATCTACCCTAGGTGTGAAATCTCTAGCATGACAATCGCATTGTTATGTTCAGTTCTGAATCTTTAGATTCACAAAGTCTGTTCTTGCTGGAAAAAACTGGAAAATCATTCATTGGACATCTATTTATACGAGAAGCTAGCAACTCCTTCAAGCTATTCGGAGCCAAATAAATATTGAAAAATTTCCAAGCTGGTGTTTTCAATTAAACTAGAAGTTTTGTGCATTTCAACTTGAAATTTTAAAATAAGGATGTTTGAAAATGGTGGACAAATGGTAAAAAACCACAACTCTGGCTCATGACGTTTGCAAATATTTTAAAACAAAAATTTTGATATTGTTTTGCGGCAATTCGGTCATTAAAAGGATAAATTTAACATACAGTGGATGTTCTATGACGAGGAAAAAAACATGTTTTTGACAAGATACATCTGGCAGTGTTATAAAAATATTCAAATTAATCCAAGATTTGGGAAACCTTTCTGAAAGCTTCGTTAAACAGTTCGGTTGGCACAAAGCCAGATAAAGCCTCTCTTTACGAGTAAAAAAATGACACAAAATTCCGCTGGACAAGTTTTAAAAACATCCATTAAGTTCCGCCTCTTTACGAGCAAAGGATTAAAGTGAGTTTTGTAAAACATTTTTATTTTCAAAAACTGCGAATGCCCTATTAGCTAAATGTTTTGACAACGAGTAGGACTTAAATCTTATTTAATGCACCCGGGGTTCTTTTCCATGTTTTGAGATCTTATAATTCAAATAATAAAGGCAGCGAGTTCCGATCGATAACAATAAATTTCGCATTCAAATAAACTTTAGGCCACGTTTTACCACAACTAAAACCGCAGCGCTTAATCGAAAGCAAACAATAATAGCTTTCAGTAACTAAAAAAACATCCCAAATTCATCCCTATATGGCCTTTAATTTTGTGCAAATACACCGAAAATCGAAAGAGACAAAGCCATGTTTTGATTTTCTGCTTGAGAGAATTCGGTTTGTCTTGAATGGCTAATCGCTTTGAAATTGGTGTGCGAATTTCAGCATTCCGTGTTTTGATTTGTGTAGTCACAGGGGAACGAGGGGACTCCTCTTCCCTCTTGTTTCCCTGTGACAAAAATAAAAACACAAAATGTAGCACAAAATGGAAAGAGAGAAATCAAAGTGGGAATAAACTAAAATTTTTACTTTTCCTAAAGCCCGTTGTATAATACGCATATAAGAAGCCACATTATGAAATTCAACCCGACAAGGTTCTCAAGTGAAAGTGAACTTTATTATCTTCATATTACAATTCGATTTAACAGCTCAGGGGGTGGTGAACTTAAACAGTAATAAATTTCACTTGGAATATATCGTTCGTTATTTCAACAATACGTAAATAGTACATGTTTCATTCTAAGTTGAATAAATGCAGGTATTTGAGCCTGTCTTAAAAGTGTAACGCGGGTTTTACCGTACGAAATTGATTGTCGGGTATACAGCGTCTTTAAAAGCCCACTCCCTAGCTGATGTTAGGAAACAAAAACATTCATTACATGTATTTTTATAAGGAACCCCAGGCTGAGATTTGGGGAAATTATTTTGGTATCCCAGAAAGTATTTATATTAATCCTTGCATTGCTGAGTATTGTAATCATTTGTTCTGTTAAACGGCCCAGGCTCGTTACGCGCTGCTTTCCATGGGTCGTATACAGTATATTGCATGGTAAAGTATGCTCTATGAATAGATTTGAATTGAATTTGAACTGAGTTTCACCCCGAGAAGGGCCACATGACATATTGACAAACAACGTAAAACGTCAGATTTTCAGGATGTTAATGCAGGCAGAACATTATATTAATATCAAATATTTCAACGTGAGTTTATCACATAAATTACTTTGGTTTGGATGTGCTATTAATTATGCAGATGTTTACAAAATGCCTTGAATAGTATATGCCTTGAAGCGAAAATCCATAAAGACAATAATGAACCTCCAGCCTCAACTCACCTTATATAAGACAACGCATGTATAACACTATTAAAAGCCACTTAATAAAGCTAACCTACTTTAAAGCAAATTGGAGAGTTTTCAAATCCAGAAAGGTTTAACAAGGACAACTGAAAAGTAATCCCTGTATTGCGAGCTTAACGAAATATTCTTAGACTGATTCCTGTGGATACTATGGTTTTCGGTTCGACCCAAATAGATTAAGTTATGTATAGAAATAAAAAGCTCTGTAATCACGCAACCAAAACAAAAGATAAGACATCACAAACCGTAAGAACTTCTCTGCAAATATACGCTATCCAATCCTCTTTCAGTGACTTTGTCTTTGTCGCTGTTAATGGAACAGAGAGATGAACTGCTTTTAAATGGTTTTAAATCTTTAAATATATAATATAGTATGCTGTTCATTCATTCATTTTATTTCCTCATATGTATTATGCTGTTCATTCATTGGGGTTATCTCTACGTATAAACATGAAACATGCTCATACAATAGACCTTTTCGGAAACCGAACCTGCTCTCGAGGCTATTACTGTATTTCCACTGGGTTTGGCTATGCTTCCCTTTTTTCTCTCAAAGGACCCAAAAGACCTTTTTTCTCTCAAAGGACACTTTCTTGTACTTTTGAGAATTTCGTCAATATTGAAAGCGATAAGCTAGTCCTGTAACGCAATAGAACGAATTTAACTTCCGAAAAGGATTATTTTAAATACGAGAAAATCATAAAATATTTAAAGGAATTATTTTAAAATAACGTCCATTCATAAGCATCACTAGATGTTCATGAAATTTTACATACAATACATTTTGAACCTCGATAGCAACCATAAAATAACGTTCCTTCGTTTGCCTCATACCTTTCATATAAGCATGAAACATATTAATATAACTTTTGCACAAACAACTCGGCAGATATCTGAAGAAAATTATCAAAATAATGCCCATTCGGATGTTGTTTTTGTTTTACTGTTAGTTACCACTATTATTATTATTTTTATGTAGCAAACAGTGTACTAATCTTCGGCATTGTTTTAAGGATGAAATATGAAAATATAAGCATTGTTGTCTTCATGTAAACAGGAAACTCTAAAGATCTCAAAAACCTATTGCTCATGCATAAATTTTAATACCTTTATATAAACATAACTCTTAATAGTAATAATGATAAAACCATATCTCCATTTCGGAGCAGATATTCTGAGCTAAGGATCTTGGCGCTGTAGTAACACGGGTACTATTCTATTTTATTTTTTTGTTTATAAAATTATACATGAAAAACTCAGCAAAGATCCAAAGAAAATAGCAAAATGCTATTCACTCGCATGTTTCATTATTTTCGCATAAACATGAAATCTTTCCGCTAAATTGTATATCAAAAACTCCTTAAATATTGTTCACACATAAGACTTATTGTCTGCAAATGAACACAGAGCCTTTTCATAACATCTTACGTGAGAAAAAGTCGTTGAAGAAAATTGTAAAAATGCCAGGGAATAAAAATAGCTAAAACATGAAATCTTTTTGTTAAATGGTATATCAGGAACTCCTTAAATATTGTTCACACAGAACACTTATTGTCTTCAAATCAACACAGAGCCTTTTCATAACATCTTGCGTGAGAAAAAGTCGCTGAAGAAAATTGTAAAAATGCCAGGGAATAAAATAAACTTAAAGATATCACAGAAAGAAACCACAGGGCGAGTAAATATGCTAGTACAATCCTTTAATTAAAATCTCACGAGATAAGTCTTGGAATAAGGAAATATTATTGTGATATTAAAAACTCTTTAAAACTGAGAAATAAGAAATTAAGGCTTCCGTAATAAAGGTCTTATTACGCACGATTCTAATAACACAATTAAAGCTCTATGAAACCCTGAGACAACTTTCTTAATTTTAGTTGTCCAGAAGAAAGATTAAGCAGCGTGAGTAAAAAACGTTTAAACTTTGACAAGCAATAACATACGAAGTATGAAGCAGATTTTAAACATTTGAGTGCCAATTTATCACAAGGATGCTAACATAGATGAGAAAAGTTCTTACAGAGAAATCAGTTTTCATCTTTAACAGTACACTACGTATCGTTGAATGGAATAAAGCTCCTCGTGTTTTTTCCTACCGAGCGTAGCGAGATGGAAGGAAAATGGAGGGAAAATTTCTTAAAAGTGGAAAGAAAAACGGAAGGAACATTAAATAAGTTTCCTTTTTATTTCAATATAAAGTATACATATAGGTTTTAGATTTAATGTTAAAAATAGGTTAAAAATATACATTTTACTGCAAAATGTTTAAAAGTTTACAATCCTATGCAATCAATGTTTACAAAACAAACGATTTTTAAATTCGGAAAACCGCAATAAACCTTTTTGCAAATGAAATTTGTTCTATTGTGTTACAGGACTAGCCTTGTTTTCAACATTGATGAAATTTCCATAAGTCCGAAAAACGTTTAAACTTCGATGTATTTTGTATCCTTTGGGAGAGAAAGAGGCAAGAATAACCATTCCCAGTGGAAATACAGGAATAGCCTCGATACATATTTTCCGTAAAGGTCTGTATTCACTTTTAAAATATTTGTCGTTTCGTTTCAAGAAAATGTCGACCACAAAACGATTTTCTGGTTTTGGAAATATTCTAATATCAACATAAATTAACTTAAACTAAATCAAACATTTTTAAAATTGCTTTTAATTTATTTAGAAATCTTCGGAGCGTATAACGTTACATTTCATTTGCCACTTGCTTTGTTTACATTTTGCAAATAGCCAATCAACTTGCAGTGTTTATGAACATGTGACAAAACTTCTGAGATGTGATTGACTAATTTCAAAATGTAAACAAAAGCTTGATTAGCTAGTTCAAATACTGTAAAGAAATCCCTGAGCTGGCCATGAGTGTGGCTTGTGGTGTTGGTAAAAAATACATTATTTATAATTCAGTTTCAAATATTTCCAAGCTTCTGTGAGATCTAAACCTAAAACGAAAATCGTAAGAAAACGCGTCGAAAACATCGCCAGAAACTATGTTTAACTAGTTTAGTCCCTCTGACGTAGATATAAATTTTAATCATCGTAATCGGCATGGTACATGATTTATGGTTGCCCGTAAAAGATTATCCATTTTCTTTGGCGCACCCGGTTTACACACAAACTTTAATGATCTAAACTTACATAGCCTCTAATTGCGGTTGAGGTCTGATATTACCTTCTTTGATAAAGAAAATTACCTCAGCGGTAAATTAAACTTAACCAAATACACGCGACCAAAATTAACGCAAATTAAAAAAGGGAAGTAAAAAATATCAAAATATCTACCGCAGAAAGGCCAGGGAAACTTTCTCAACGTGGCTGTAGCCCCTCCCCAAATAATTTCAAGATCAATTGTCTTTTTAAAACATTGATTAAATCGACCTCTGTTCTATTTGTTCTGAGAACAATAAGTCCCCCAATCTGGAATTATTGGTTCCGATGATGACACTCTAAACTGAACTTAAATGCGTTAACATGTTCTCTCAGCATGTATGTATCTATGTATGTATGTTGGCTATTTATTGATACCTTCTGCTCGTAAAATGCAATAGTCATCATGATGATGATGATATTAGGCATTGTCAGTGTCTTTCTTAAAGAGGAGCAAAATTGCAGAATGATCTAGATGCGAAAACCAAAATGATAAGAACGTTAACAGAATTCAAAACGGCGCTAAAAAAAACTCTAGAACTTGGGTACGCCTACAAATTATTGCTTTTCTTTCTTTCATTATTTAACTTAAAATATATAGTCTGCATGAATTTACTGATAACGACAGCAAAGTAGACGTGTTGCGCCAAGGAAAATTCCAATGAAAATTTTAAAGTTAACCATCATTGTTACATTAAAGTCATTAAAATATTTGGTAACGATTTATTCTGTTCCCATGCCGTGTGGATCAAAACATTGTGCTTTTAAAAATATGTAAAGTGAAATATATCACGTTTGTCGTCTTATGAGAAAAACAAAATGATGACTCATTCCGAGATGGAGAAGAAATTTTCTTAATTATAGCCACAGCGAGAAGGCCTAATCTACGAAGAAGGCCTAACCTTTAACATCGTGAAAATGGAAAGTAAGGCTTTATTTCTTCAAATCGTTTTTCAGAGTGCACTGTCCAACCTTGTACTCCCACATCCCGAATCTAAACCAATCCGGTCCTGATATAATCCAAATACAGGATTGATGACCCATAGCATTGCCACAGGTCAAAATCCGCGAAGCTGTAATCTTAAATCATGCTAATAACAAGGTCTTAAACACTAAGTCCTCGTGGACACTCCATTTTCATTTCAATACGTTTTTTGGCGTTGAAACGCAGTGCCGGTTTAAGACCCTATTCACAATACTCCATTTCAATTTGAAAAAGATTGAAAACGCGGTGTTGTTCGCACTAGCTTCACAAAGACCATGCAACAATCCGAGGTCAACATGGTTAACAGCACAGCATAACTGTTGCAAGCGTTTTTCAAAAGCCTCCGTTTTTCATGTTCACACCAAAAACCATGCAACGCAAATGACTCAGTCTTCATGAGCGCATTCTAAAATATCCGCTTCCACATCCTATTAATGTGAACACAAATTTTCTCCATAAATAATTTAGCATTTCGCATTAAAAGGTAATTTATAATGTACACATAAGTAGGATTTCGTATAAATGTATATGAAAATACCTTTTACAAGGTCTGTGACTGAGCCAGCACCACAAAATTCCATCACAAGCTAAAAACATAAATATATCTATATATATATATATATATATATATATATATGTGCCGGGTGAATCAAAAAAGGTTGCTGAAACCAAAAATAACGTTAAAAAGTAACAAAGTAATTCAATTTTACAACCAGAAAGCTTAAGGATGTCCTCCAATTAACTCGTCTATGAATTGCTCTTTATAAAAATAGTATTTTTATTGGCATACTTTTCATTAAATTACGAAAAGACTTCTCAAAGGATTGAGCCAAAGCTGACTAAATGATACTGTTCAATATTTAGTCAGCCCCCTTTAAGATTTCATTCATTCATTTTTTCATTTTAAATTCTTTATACATGGCAGCTTAGACCGCTTTACAGGGGGCCATGTTAAAACTAATACAGCTAATAATTGATTATATACTAATATTTACGATGTTATGTAAATACATAATATTTAAAAAAAAACAGGAAGGGAAATACATACATTTAAAAACAAGACTACACTCTGAGATCTGGAATGATATTCGAAAAATCTTTTTGAATTGATGAAGACTTTCAGATGTTTTAACTTATATATATGATCAATTTATTCCACAAATGAGTTCCTCTATTATCAAAACATTTTTGGCCACATGCAGATCTTCACAAAGGTACTTTGAGGTCAGTTCTAGTGATACATAACTCTCTTTTGCTCGAATTGTATAGCTTTGTAAATCCCTTGAGAAAATTGTTTATTATTTCGTTCAAATGCAGGTCCAAAGAATCACTGTGATGAACAAAGCATGGACTTTAATAAAATATTGACTGTTTATACATTCCCCTATTTAAAAAAACTTAAAATAAAAAGTTTATCATACCCATAACTGGTCATCTTGACCTTCAATCATCTTCTTTATAAATGCTCCATAATACCTTGCGATGTTAAAATGGTTTGAATACTAAAAATTAAAAAATGGTTCGAATAATTATCTAACATACGTATAAATACAGCATATAATCTACAAAAAAATCTGTTAAAATAATCAATTAAAATAAATCCAATTCCAGTAGTAGAAAACAATAATAAAGTATGAAAGAAAAACTTATTAAAAGCATGCATTCTATTCTACATGCCTAAGTACAGCAAACCTTGACTAGTTTGGGCTGTACATTAAAGTACA
This sequence comes from Phacellophora camtschatica, assembly GCA_036873815.1. NCBI lineage: Eukaryota > Metazoa > Cnidaria > Scyphozoa > Semaeostomeae > Ulmaridae > Phacellophora > Phacellophora camtschatica. Next base: position 11,222 of record JAYJMH010072421.1, on the reverse strand, counting down.
ATAAGAATATAGATGATAACAATAAGATATTTATGAGCGTACAAGTTTGAAAATCCTGACAAACATAAAAAACAGGAGTTTGTTATATGGCTGTTTGAGAGAGCTATAGCTCTTAGTCCCCTCCCTGGCCGCATCAAATGCCAAGGTGAGCTGTTGATTTTTCTACAAGAAAAACAAATTACTCTTCTCATAGTTCGCTTTCTTATTCTTTTCAGTAACTCCATCTAGAAATAGCTCCCCTGAACAATTACTTGAGGAGTAATTCAGTGCTTGCCACCTGCTGAAAGTCTTACAGCCAGGCATGTAATCATAAATTTTTTCAATTAGTAGCTAATCATCTTGTGGTTTGAGGTTGATTTTATAGAAAGAAGGAGTCTATTCCACAAATGAGCACCTACGTTTTGCAGTTACTTTTTAAATCTAAAAATGTTACAATGGAGTCTCTGCCTGGTCTCATATTTATGGGAATGCTTAGATGTTTTGAAACAACCTTAGACACTTTCTGTGAAATTAGTTATAGTAAAGTGAGTATCCTGGTGCACAAGTTTCAGGATTTTTAAATGGTAAAGATCAGCAAGTTTCAGTACAGTAAAAACCCGCCAATATGAAACTAGTTTTTGAAAATTCATAACAATACTCTTCTATTATCTGAAATGATTTCCATCATTTAAACTCTTTTGATCAATTTCGAAATTGATTTGTAAATTTTTCATAAAAATCAGCCCATGGTTTCTTATAAGTCAGTATCTTGTTGGTGGGTTCTTACTGTACATTTAGTTAGTTCATTAATGTAAACAGCTTGTGGAAAATTAACAATCTTTAAAGTAGATGATTTTAGGTATATACTATTTGTAGAATCTTGAGTTCATCTATGTATATGTTTACTTGACAGCTTCAAGTGCATAGCTTATTTTAGATGTCACCAGTGAGCCATAAAGAGTGCAAGCATTCTTTAGGTATCAAATATCACAGTTTTGCAAATATTGAAGAAAAATTTACAATTTCATTTATGAATTTGTTCAAATGGGAGTTCCAAATAAGCCCTTCATCTATTTTTAAACAGATATTCTATTTCATGAATTCTTTCTAATTAATTGCCCATTGTATTTGTCCCTGTGACTCTTCTCTATATCTAAATGCCATAAATACTACATGATAGAAACATGAAATATTTCAACAAAAACAAGAAAAACATTCCTTTAAATTGACTCATAGCTTTCATATGAGGGCTATTTTAATTTCAAGTTTTCAACATGTAAATGTGATTACAGATGACTGGATGATATCCCAAACTCTAAGTTTTCCCTTCGCATTGTTTTGAGTACAATTCAAAATTGCTAGCCTCATGGATTTCAAGCTACAGCCTGGCAAATGGAGATTGCTTTCAGGGTCACCAAGAATATATTACATATAATTATCATAATTAAAACAGAGAAACCATTGTTCCTCAACCTGTTGTTCATGTTTCTATTATAAAACCCTCAACTTGAAAAAATTCTTTCTTTACACATCTCTTTGGCATTGGTGAATCATTCTTCTCCTTTTTGGTCAACCTGATATGTACAATCAATAAAATAAAACACATCACATACCTTTCGCAAAACATTTATTTCCAATTTAATTTCTTCTTCCTCATCCTGTTGAAAAAAAAGAATTTTTTACACCAAGAAATATCTAGCTTTTTTGCACCAAAAATCAGGTAACTTTTGAAATGTTAATGTGGTGGAGCATTTGAAACTTCAATTTCCATAATCTCCTGTTTAAAATTTAACTTTTCAATATTTTGTATGCAAATATCGAAACAGTGAAAGCAAAAAATTGCAAAATTGTCAACTAGTGCCTTCTGTCACCAATTGTTAAAGAACAGTAGACAGCCAGTTGATAATGTGAATAGCTTTTGCCCTGTTGCAAATTTAGCAATTTTGTCTTTGAATTTTTTATAACTGATTGTTGTGCAAAATCAAGGAAGGGCAAATCTCTTTCCACAATTTTCAGTCTTTGATTGTAAGAAGTTTTCCCAAGGAGGTGATTATCAGAATTTTTACCAAGGGAACATCATTTTTGTAGCACTTGCAATTCCTCCCCCTTTCAATCTTGTTCCACTATCAAAATGCTTCAACTAACAAACAAACAAAGGGTTTGGGTTTATAATGCATAGAAAATAGAGGACTGTGTTTTTTCAAAAGAGTAATGGTTCTAATCAAGTGAAGGGTTTTATGACAAACAAGCAGATACAACACAATTCTCAAACCAGAGCTACAGACCAAGCTCTCCTACAGGCTCTTTCAAAATTTTCCTCAATTTTTCAGAAAAATATTACTGTTTCACTTATCCAATTCTACTTATTTCTCATTTATTGCCATTCTGTAGCTCTCCTGAGCCAAATGAGTGATTCTACAGAGTGATCAATTTAAAAAAGAAAAAACCATTAAATTAATAAAATTTCAGTACAGTACATACCTCAGTTACACTCATAATTTTGATTGCAGCCAATTGTCCAGTTCGTTTGTGTCTACCCTAAGTTAAACATAAGCAATCAGATACTGTATATATAATATTTTAAGCTAGCTTGGTCCCTCTTTCATAGATTTAAATTTTGATCATCATGTTTTTGGCACACCCATAGTGCACACCCTTACTCTCTTGAAGGCTTTTTCTTTGGGTCTTCAACACACAGTTTAATGTGTTTATTGCAGAAAGATTAACTAGTTTTTTTTCCATTATAGTAAAAGTAGTTTTATCTTCCTTTAATTTATGTGTTGAAATGAAATGCTTAAAGTGTTGCAAAAATTAATTTGAAACAAAAGAGAATTCTTTCAAAGAAAGCCCACACACAAATAAAAGGCAACAACACAAAGTAAATTAAAAAACTACTCAGCAATGAATAAGTTTGAAGATGCATGACATTCATTATATTTAGTTACCTTATAAACCTGTCCATAAGTTCCATTTCCAACCACTTCAACTAAGTCAAAATAACCAGCAGGATCCTAAAACAAATTGGCAAATAAAAATTTCTTCATATTTAAAAAAATTCTAATTTCTTTTTTCTGTATATAGTTCATTTAATTTTTATATTAAATTAAATTTTTTGCAAACTTTCAAAAGCATATTAATAACTAAAATGTCCATCAAAATTAAAAAAATTAAAATCTGAATCATTACTGTAAAAATGAGCTGAGCGGAGCAGAATTCAAAAAAGCTTTATCAATCAAAAAATGTTTTATGCACAAAACTTTCTTCAATCATGAAATCCCCTTATATTTTTTCTTGGTTAGTTACCAAGTTAAGGCAGTTCAAATTTCACAGTTTATTTCAGTGACCTCATTGTCTAAACTTTAGATCCATACAACCATGAACAACAATTTTGGCATAAAAGATTCCCTGGATACGCTTTGACATTATTTTGTTTGACAGCATGGATGCTAAAAAACACAGCTGATATTCCCATGAGGAGAGTTTATATTGAACAGAGATTTTCAGTTGTGCAAGAAATTTCATGGAAAGTATATTTTAAATTAACAGCGAATAGCTGTGAAATCTTTCTTCAATGAAACACAACCATTTAAAAGGAACAGCTGATGTATGCATTGTGCAAATTTTATAGGAATGATTGTTTTAATTTTGTTAATTATAAACACATAATATGAGAAATTTGATCTCATTTATTTCATCACCCAATGTCAGTAATCAGAACTGCAACACAAATCAGTGAAATTGTAATTTATCACATAATAAGTAAACATTGCCAGATTTTACAAAGGGAAATCTGAGCCTTATATAGCAATTCTGCTTGAGGTAGGAAGATAATTCAATGTTTTCATCCAATCTTGTCTCATATTTAATGATGCCCATTGGGTTTCTTTTCATCATATCATGTGATTGATATCTGGAGAAATTTTCCATTGTTAAACACACACTGCCATGGTTTCAGGAACAAAAGATATAATATAATTTCAAAGAAAATACTTCCCAATGGATTCATCATGCAACATGGACAAAACAAAAGATTATTAAAAGAAAAAATTATGCAATATGATATACACCCTTTTATTATAGAAAATTTTCAAAAGAAACTCATTGGTGAAACCCACAAAAATTTAAGAAACGTTTACTAGTGAATGAAAAATTGTTAAGAAACTTTTGAAATTTATAGTGAAGATTACATAATGCTTAATTATTTTAATAGAGTGGACATGACCTTAGATGATTTATTCAGTGAAGACTTTTTATCCTGTACAATACATACCCAGCTTTTGTAGTGCTTTCGTTGGAAATAAGAATGCATGGTAAAAAAAAACGGAATTTTTCATCTTGTGTCTTCAAGAGGAAACAAGTTATGACAGAAGATAAAGAAACATAAGGGAAAAACAGTGAAAAATAACCATAGTCTGAAGAACTGTCCCCTGAATTATCTTCTTTAGAAACATTATCTATTTCAAAAATGTTACTGATTTGTTTTCAGTCTGTTTAAACTTTCATTAATCATGATAAAATCATGTTATAAAAATCTATTTGAATTAACACCTATCTCAAAGTATTTCTTAATAGCTAGCTGCTTAACAGTGACATTTTGGTAATTATTATTTTCGATCTTAATAATTTACAAAATCATTTAATTTATGCAATCTTCCTTTCATAATTGGCAGTCTTTCATAAATTAAAAAGATCACAAAACATAGACTACTACCTTGTACAGGTACCCGCAAGCGTGACAGGGAAGATAAGTCTAATGTTCGTAGAGAAATTAAAACTCAGCAATATTTTTCATAAATTAATCTTATTAACATATTATTTTTATCAAGAATAAAACTCACAACAAAAATTATGTAAAACTATTTTGTTTATATTTGTTCTCAAAACAATTAGACTTTTTTGTGTATGGTCAGTCAACTTATTTGGAAATTGCTTTTAATTTGTTTAAAAGGTGTTTCTTTAACTTAAATACGATGAAGTCAACAACATGATAATGAAAGTAAAAGTTGTTATTCATAAGAAAAACAAAACCCGGCTTGATCCATCCATTGTCTGTCTCTCGTTTGGATTAAGTAAATAAATGTTTTTGAAATAATAAATGCCCGTAATAAAATAATGTAATAATATATCATCAGATTACGCATATTCTGATTCGAGGATGAGAGAGGAGGTGATGATGGTGAGGCATCACATCATATTTTGAGGTACATCACATTGCGTTTTATTAACTTTTGGAAATGAAGTAGCTGGAAATGATAGAAAATAAGCAACTTTTTCGTGGTTGGTGCTAGTGACTAGAAGAAGAAACAAGTTAACTGATGGGCCCGTGCGTGCGTGCCCGATCAAAACTTTGCCCCGACGTATCTTCCTGTGGCCGTAATTAGGTTAAATATGATAACAACAAAATTTGTTGGGAAAAATTTGCCAACTGTTAAATTAGTCAAAATTTAAAACTGTCTAACAGTTATGAAAACAAGCCATGTTTGTTATTATAACTCACCTTTAAATTAGAAAGGTCAATATCATCTAAGGATGTCATTTTCTTTGCCTTTGTTGTGGTGGGCCTAAAAACACTTTATTTTGCTTGCTACCTCCAGACCTGCTCCGTCTATTGTGTGTAAGTTATCTATTTTCCCTGTTTGGTAAAAAATACGAAATACCGCTTCTTCATCTTTCTAAAACATTAAAAATTCCGTGTCCGTAAACCACGCGAATGCCAGTATCTATCACAAAGTGTTTTTCATCCACACCTTTCTGGCAAACCATCATTTCCTTTTTCTTTTTCTTCACATCAACGACCGGATGTGCATTCATAATTTTAAATGTCATGCTTCAGTAATTTATAGGTCATGTTTCAAAAGAAGTTCAGTTTTCAACCAAAAACTTTCGTGGTTTATTTCAAGAACTGAATTCTAAAAAAAATTCTAACTAAAAAACTGCTCTTATTTTAGCTGGTTCACTGAATATTACAAATATTTAAAAAGTTGTCAGTTCTGAACATTCTCATAAATAAAAATTGGACGAAATTTCAGTATTCTCCGAGTGGCTATAATCCTCATAAACAATTTGTATCAAGTTGTTTATCTAACTATTCCTGCCACGATTACATAGCTGCAAAAGATTTATTTAATTTTCGACCCTTGATTGAAGTACTTCAAGTTTGAATTAAAACGCTCAGAAAAGGAGATGACATCTTGCATGTCAATTCAGAGCCATGACATTTATTCAGGATTGATATACACATTGTTTCGGCCCTGTGCCGTCCCAGGCTTCGTAAAATAATGGATTGTGACGTCCGTAAACTAAACGCCCCAGGCAATCTCGTATGTCTGAAAATAAAAGCAGGCAACTTTCTGTATATTTATATTTATCCCATTTGTGTTTTGTCAGAAACAGTAAAGCTTTTATCAGTAAATTTGCTAAAAAATTGCTTTGATTGCAGTTGGCTGTTGCGTGATTTGAAAAAAGCGTTCACTCTTTCAAAGGAAATGGGCAAATATCATATACACCACCCATACATAGAACAAATTGGATTTGCTTTTAATCCTCTATCATATTTCTTCACGTTTCACGATGTTAACCATGAATGCCACGAAATACCTCGCTCGGAACAATGCCAATTGTTCTTCTCGTGAACACCCAGCCCAACAGGTTTAAATTTGCTGAATAGCTAGCAGCTATTTGAAAAACAAATCCTAATAACTCTTTAAAATATTATTCCCAAAAAAATACAAAAAAGAAACCTGTATTTAAATTATTTGTTGACCATCAATGAGAAATTATATATTTTATAGAAATGCAGAACCCTTCTTCTGTGATCTTTTTATACGGTATAATAACCCAAATGGCACGCAAACAAGACAGGGATCATCTGGAGATTTCATAACGCCATATGCACGAACAAATTACAGCAAAAATTTCGTTACAAATTTTGGAGTACATGTCTGGAACAATATCCCAAATTCAATTCGTAACTTATGTTCAAAAAGCATTCAATAAAAATTTAAACAACTAATCATTTCCAACTACTAAAACAAAACAATAACATTTATTTAAACAGATATATCATAAAAAGGTATATTCTGTATATATCTATATGTAATCCATATATTTCATATGTTCCGTAGATATATTCCGTAATTTTGCTTTTCATGGTCTTTCTTTCTTTTTTCTTCTTCCCTTCTTCGTTTTATTGTATATGTTAGATAAAAACAAAAACAGAGGTTTTGTAGTTTACAATATTCATTATATATTCATTTAATACATTAAATTGTGCATAAAATTCACGTCTAATTCACGTCCCTAGCATATGGCTGGAAAGCTCTCTCTGAGTTATTTTCATATGTCCCTAAGCTTATTTTATCGTTGTTATTTTTATTCGTTTTTATTGTTACTTCGTTAATTATTCTATACAACTTAATTATTAACTTTAAAATATCTTTTTATTAGCTGAGAATATGAAAATTGAAAGTTGAAAAAATTTATCATATTCTTTTTGAAGTTTATTTATTTATATCGGATGGAAACTGCATCGTGTTGTTAGCTAAAGTCACCGATTTATCAGAGCAAAAGTACAGGGCTTGGCTTACTAAACGATCATAAAATTAATCTGAAGGACAATAGATCCATTGAAAATACCGTTAAAAATTGCCTAAATGTCCAACTTCAATTAATCTTAAAAAAAAAAACAATTCTATTCAAAGAAAGCAAACGGAAATTTTGCCTTTGCCTATCTGACTCTTACGTTACATATTAGTCCAAACAAACAAAACCAGTCGTAATGTTTTGATAACTCTTCGCTATTGCTTGCCACTGAATTGCGAGAAAACATTTAGCACGAAGTTTGCGGTGTGCACATCAAATTGTATTTCTTCAAACGAGAACTGAGGTTTTTTCGGGGGGTCCAATGAATTATCCAGTGCCATCAGAACTGGGGGTTTTGGGGGGTCAAGCTTCAAACTCAAATCATTTTAATTTACACATTACTCCAAACAAACAAATCAAGTCTTTTTGATAATCTTAGTTATTGCTTCCCACTGAATTGAGAGAAAAAAGTGTGCAAACCAAATGGCATTCCTTCAAACAAGAAAGTCTAAAAAATTAGCCAGTGTCGTCAGAACTGGGGGCTTAAGGTTCACTCCCAAATAATTAAAAACCACTGTGGTTTATTACAGTTTTTGCTGAAACCTTTGTTCTCTATTTTTCGAAGAACAATAAGCACCCCTCCTGTTATGAAGCAGCTTCCAAGGGTGATTTCCCAGAATGTTTTCCCCGCAAATTGGAAAAAAGGAAAAGTTCAGAAAAAAGTACCCACTTAAATAATGAACAAAACAAAAATTGACCCATAGGTTTTAAGAAACATGAGTCGTTGTGTCATTGTACTCGTGAAGGTTTTTGTTTCGTCAGTGAAAACAAAAATTCACTATTGACTCACGCGTTTACACAACACAGGGATACAAGAAATAAAGAAACAAAAACTAAAGTTTCTTCAAACCCGTGATTTATCAATATTTCATCGTCTTCATAAAAATTTGAGAATTTCTAAATTCTTAAATTTCATTAAACATTCATAATGATAACAATAAAGATCATTTCATATCCATCATTTGCTATGCGTCACAATATACTGTATTTACAAACAGAAACAGCAGTGGGGACGAGCGAAGAATCAAAATTACGTCAAAACGAAGCTGGACTTCATCCACAGAGACAACATATTACTTTCAAATCGTATGCTATCAGGTTTATACCTTTCCACCTGTCTATGATTTTTAGCTCAGTTGCGATTGTAATCTCGAATATTTGATGTTTTGCACAGTAATGCTGTTCTGCATTAAGCAAAACACATTTCTTTCTTCGTGTTGTGGGAAGTCTCATTTTTTCATGATGTCAAGCCATTTTTTGAAGAATCAGATTGGCTGGTGGAAAAGCGACGTTGCTCAAAAGTCATGACCCAGTTGTAGGCTTTGGTCCCTCAAACACAATCAACTCTTGAGCCCTCTGCCTTAAATCAGGAGGGAACAACTGTGCCCTTGGCCAGTCCCCGCATGCCTCATGGCCCAGTCCACCCCTGTATCAACGCTCTTGCGGAATCGCAATTGCAAACAATGGGATATTTTTTTGCTCGAATTAATGGAATTTAGTTCAAATTCTCTAAACATGGGTATGATAATCAGTTAGCTGTAAACGAACTCTGGTGTCTGAAAAATGGATTCCGTGCAATGATATGACTCACATCATTGACAAAACTAAACTCGAATACAAACACCACAATTAAATTGTGTTTTTTGATTGGTAAGCAGGTGTCAATAAGCAATGACGTAATTATTGGTAGTTTTGATTCGAAATGGAAACGTGCTTTTGGTTAACCACATGTATGTTTGGAGAAACTTCAAAAATTCATTATTTATTAATGAAAATATTTGATTTTGCCCGTTCTTAAACTATTTCAGAATTTACAAACTGCAACGTAAAAATTAGAACAAAAATCCTGAAAGAATGTTGTCTTGTTTTAGAGTTTTTTTTTATGTTTTAGCTGAGACATATAAGAAATATAAGTTCTGATGGGGCGTTAATGCCCAAAACTGAGGAACAATTTATCCACCCGTGATTAGGCCCATTTTGCAAAAATGTGTGTATTTGCGATTAGAAAACTTTTCATAAACTGTGCAATATTCACATACCTCTTTCACTCAGAAGTACACGTTTTTTAAGGGGTTTTATACGAGAACAGCTAGCTTAGGTTTCAGCCTTGATTTTTTCTTGTTTCTGGATTAATTTTTACAAACTTGCTACTCGCATCCTTTCTCAAAAACATCGTGAAAGTGTGGTTCAGGTCAAGTGCTCAACGCTTGCACACTTTTTTTTGTTCTTAACGTAAGTAATTTCACCTACCAAAAAAAATGACCCAAATCATAGCCTGGCGTTTCTTACAAATGTTACCCTTATATAAAAACGGTGTACTGATTAGGCCCATTCCATGAAAGTGTGTATTTGGTATTACAAAAAAGTTAAATTCAGACAATAACTGTACAATATTTCCATATTTCTTTGACTCAGAGAAATGCTTGACTCAGTGATGGTGACGAACAGACAATAGCCTGCGTAGTCTAACAGACAAATGAGAGCACAATAAAAAGATGTCTACGTGACAACATATCTATACGTCAGTTATCGAAATTTCATGATTCCAAATTTTTATGTTTGCAAAAAAAATAATTGCAACCCAATATGAAGAATGAATGAAATTTGTAAATATTGTCCTTTTGGTTCCAAGAATATCAGAAAATACATCACAGCAATATTATAATTAACTTCAAATTATTTCTTTCTCAGATATTATGCAAAATATTTGCTTTCACATTCAGTAGTCACGAATAAGAAAGTTTTTCTTGAACAACCAGGAATACTTTTCCGATAAGAAATGCCAAAGGTGGCCTAAAACTGTGGCCTAAAACTGTGGCCTAAAAAATGGCCCCACGTTTTCAAAGCTGCCGCAATGTTAAGTCTGGTACCCACGGTACCCCCACGGTACAGAGCTGCCTAAGTTTTGATAATTCTGTATTTGCTTGAATTTGATACGAGATTCATCAGTATGATACCTTGTTTGCCAAAATTTACCGTATAATCACAGAGTTACACTCAATGGAACCAAAAATAGAGGATTTCTGCTGCTGCAATCTGCTGAAAATACTACACTTTGGATTTGAGGAAGCCATTACCGTTGTTGGCTATCCTTCAGTATAGCTCAGGGATTACTTTGCAGATTTTGGCAAACAAATGATCAAACTTTAATTATCAAAGTCTCTCACATCAACATCAAAGAAAAGCAACATTATAACCTCCTCCATGGGAGCAAAGCAAATGCGAGGATATTTTTGGGGCCACGCGGTGCTGCACCCATGCTGCATCTCCAACACTGCTGTTTAAAACACAGCGGTAATTACGACGATTGTTGCATTGAGAATAATGTCAACTGATGCTTCTTTATTGTAATGTTGAACTGCATCAAGTTTTCTTACCTCTTCGGTTTAAGTAACATCCGTATTTCCTTTATGTCACCTGGGGTAGTCCTGCAACACCCGCCTACAACAAAGTCAGTTTCAATCAGCTATGTAACTTTAGCTATTCATTCAGTTCACTAACTGTAAAGAAAATTAATATATATATCGGGTGCGCCAAAAAGAAGTAGACACGTTTGAAAAGCTACCATAAATTGCATATTGTTGTGATTGTGATAATTAAAG
>JAYJMH010072410.1:0-10994 GCA_036873815.1 Phacellophora camtschatica | reverse complement strand
GGCAAGTTCAACATTCGTGTTTGTTGTCAGTTCAGTTAGGTTTTTACCAAAACCAAATATATTTGTGTCGTCGGCAAGGAGCCTAGGGTAAACTAAGGTTGCGTTTGGCATATCATTGACGTAGAGAATAAAAAGGATTGGCCCGAGATGACTTATCATGATGCTTCTAAGGTTCCTAGACCATCTTTCAATTTTTTATTTCACTACCCTGTTATTTCTTAAACCTGTTGTATTTTCTCTGTATGATATGACGTCTTTGAGAGGAAATTAGTTGAATTCATTGTGATCTATAATTTCATTTCGATCATGCTTTTGACAATGTAAACACCCCGGGGAAGAGGCTAGCCTGCCTACAGACTCGACTGGCTTTTTCAACTAAATTTTCGCACGCAGACTAGGAAGAGGCCGGAAAGGACACGCTCCTTCGCAGCGCTTTATATCCCCCGGGGGACGGGGCTACAGGTTCACGGTGAGGTTCGCAAAAAAAAAACAATTTGGTTTCTTAACAAAAATACATCGCAAAATAGATTGAATTTAAAGGTTTACAAAATTTCCAAATTTTCTCGGGGATGTAAGCAATTTTTTTAATTACGAATTCTCATAAAGTAAACTCCAAAGACGCTGCGAAGGAGCGAGCCGGAAGGGGTACTTCGATAAACGAATATTTCTGTGTGTGGTCAACTATTTCATTCAACAAGAAAAATATGATGAAATCGTTGAAGAAAAGATAAGAAATACAACTAAATTTATAAAAAAATGTTAGAAATGTAACCTACCAGATAACATGCTTGCAAAATCAGTGATAATTTTCATGTGAAAATGCTAACTTGGGAAAGATAAAGTTCCTAATCTTCGCTATTGCTTTTCATTCAATTAGTTTGTAAAAACTACAGTGATAATTGCAAAATAGAAACATTTAAACATTTTATAATATATAAACATTATCAGTTTATAAAAAGTTTATCAGTTAATAGAAATATGTGGGTAGATATATTTTGTCAACCATTAATCCAATAATTTGTGTTTCAGCAAACAGCACTTTCTATGCGCATACGAAAACCGCATTACGCACAAAACAGCCTTTTTGTATTTTCACACAATCTACATTCCATGAAGCAGCCGCCATTATGAAAATTTATCAAACTATGGAGAATTGCAATTTTCATTCTTGAATTGGATTCTGTAAACGAGGCTTGGTTTAACAACCAATTGCAACATTTTTACGTGCACCACCGCAGAAATAATATCGAAGACGCGCTGGGGTAGAAGGGAGCCTAAGAAATACAGTGCTGAAAGTTGTTGCAGTTGTTGAAGTTAAACTATAGTCATGTGCCTTCTGAGCACACCAAACGTATTGTATAAACCTTTGCTGAGGTAAGCTCAAAATTTCCTGAGCTGTGCTTGCGATATGAAGGTTCTCATCACGAGTTTTTTGTGTTATGAAGGATACAAAAAATTAGTAAAACTCATAATACCTTTTTATTCACAATTTTTACAATGTTATCTTCCATCGAAATGATCAGCTGGGCACCCATCTCAATCTCTCTGTAAAAAAAGAAATAAATGACTTCAGTAAGAGCATGCATTTGATAATGAGTATAACCAGTGAGTGATACCATACCGGATGTCCTAAAAAGCTACACGTTTAGAAAGCAATTGTAGAATAGATTTAGATAAAATAATTATGTCCATAATTGTATTTAATAACAGAGACTTCAACTTAAAGTTTGATACCTTGGTTGACAATATCGACTGAAAAAGCGCTGCTAAGTTATGCACAATGATAACCAGAATTTAGGATTTCCTCCAAACTTAAGTGGTCTTTCTAATGTACTTCTGGAAATTGGCTTAAATGAGTATGCATGCTCTGCCTTAACGCAGATTAATAAATAGCAACATACAACAATACATTTAAGTCTCATTGTTGCTTGAAGGAAACTTGACAAACAGCTCAAATAGCTGATTTGGTCAAGGAACATATTTCACGAAAATGAATGACATGACTCTAAAGCAGTTATGTTGAATATTTTGATTCTAATAAGATAATCAACTTTACTCAGCTATGGTTGATATAAAACATGAAATACTCATCCATCAATATTGACCTTACATAAATTCAATCAAAGCACACAACAACAATTCAGAAATTTTTCTGTAATATGGGCACACGATTTTGGAGTTTATGGTCATTATCAACACCTCTCTGATCTTGCAGAAATGAAAGATTTGTATTTTCTATTGGTGTAACCACGTGTTTTTTTTTTAATTTTACTCAAACTTCGATTTCTCTCATTCTACCTGTCCTACATTCTGTGTTTTTATTTTTGTTCCCCTGTGACTACACAAATAAAAACACGGTATGTAGGACAGGTAGTGCAAGAAAAAAAGAAAAAAGTAATAAAATTTATCTTTACTTTTCCTGAAACCGTGGTGTAACTCAGCGATTACGGAATCGATTTTTGGAATCGACTACGGAATCGATTCCTGTAACCCAACCATGGCAACCATATCAACTCATATAGAAACAAAATATCAGCAATTGAGCTCCTCCGCAACAGCTTTACAAACGTGTACAGCCAGGTTCCCTGCGTAAACTCAACTTGACCGCATTTGCGTGATAGTACTGGACGCCAGGGAAGAGTTTTGTTAATTTTTGTTATTTTTAACCGCTTCCGTGGAGACCAGGGCTCTTAATTGAAAACGACGTAAGGAAATCAGACTGAAACGTGTAGCTTTTTGGGTACCGGGTACAAACTATCATCGTAAAAGTGTAAGTGTCTTGTGGATTAAAAAATGCCACAAAACTCGATAGAAATGTTCAGGCAAAACTGATTTACAAAAGTATCTCCAATACAGGATTAGGTTTGAAACCTTCTGGCGGCAAGACCCTGCACGGTGCGAAACCAATTACCTGAGGCAGCGAGGGGTAAAAAGGGTAATGCTTCTTACTGCCAACGAAACATAAAAAATTAAATTGTCTTCTTAATTCTTTTCTCAAATTTTTCGTCTATGTTTTAAAATCAATTTTGCATAAAAATTCACACTGCATTTTCTTGATTGCAGTCTAACTTCTAGATACATTACACCATTATATAGAGTATAAGTATGCGTGAATTTTCTTAGAGTGCATCAGATAATAGTGAGCCTTTTAAACATTTTTAAAACCCACATTAAAATTTATAAAATTAAAAGCCCACAATGATCTCGGTATCAGCAGGAACATGATGCCGAAAAAAATATGTATATTGTATGTTGTCAAAATTTCCTCTCTTTGTTAGTTTACGTAATGGTGTACGTCATACTTTTCAACGTCACTTGTTATTACTTGAGTTCATTTGTATGAAAAGCCAGTATATCGGGTGAACGGGGTGATCCGGCCAATCTGCCGGCATCGTTTAAACGTATTATGCCGGCCCCGTGTAAGCGAAACAGAATTTTGCCGGGATAACTGAATTTCCATTGATAATTATTTGCCTTTAATAAATATATGAACAATCAATGACTTAATGAGTTTGACGTCGTTTGCGTTGTTGGTAGTTTTTTCTGCCGGTAGGTAATATTTTGCTAAAATATTTGCAACAAATAGCTACCGCAAATGGTATTGACTGTTATATCAAAACGCGCAAATATTAAACGATTAAAATCGTGTCCGCAGACCTGCAAATTCGTCATCAACTGTTGTGAAATGTGTCGGTAGCTCAAAATGATCAAACATTGAGAATTTAATAAATCTTAAACCATAGGCCTTTCGTTCGTTTGCGGCTCCAGACAGATTTAAATTACAGGGGAAATAATTTCTAATGCCGGGTACCAGGACTGAGGTATAAAATAATATTTTGCCTATGGAATGAAATTACGCTATAATTTCATGGGGCTAATGACGATGGCTAATTCCAGAGATTCGAAATAACTACTCATAGTCATAAATTAACTCAATGGCGAATTCAAAAGTGCCAGTGCACCTTCAAAGAATATGATAATTATTTCAGTAAAATGTTTTGAACAGTACAATGAAGTACGATTAAAATATCTTTTATGAATGTTTACGCTGGCTTCTAGCAAAACTGAAGATCGGTTACAAGCTTTGTTATAAGAACAACCTTCTAAGAAACGGCAGGCTGAGATCTGGGTCACTTTTGGTATCTCAGAAATTACTTACATTAAGTACAAAACAGGTATGCAAGCGTTGAGCACTTTAGCTAAAATACACTTTAAATGTGGTTTGGGAAGGGTGAGGAGGAGATGAGAACAACTTGAGGGTGAAACCGAAGCTAACTGTTCTACGCGTGGTGGCGGCGAGGTAGTTTTTGTAGTCTCAATCACAACACACTATCGCAAATTTTACCAAAGTGCCCCACAAAGAAAGTCTGCCCCCTTTTATGCCTCAAGGCACTTTCTCAGCATCGCTAAATAAATCCGGACATGAAAAGGTTCCTTTTAGAGGCAAACATTTCAGCAGTCAAACTAACGGTAACGACAATTTATACATCACCGTTTTAGTTACCGATAAAGTATTGTGATTAAATATATTTTAGATAAATATATTGAAAAAACTCTTCGCAAGGCTTCGTCAAATAATTCGTACTGAATAGTCATCTTCCTTTCTATCCCACGCGTTCTCCTCGGAACCATCTGCTCGCCCTTTCCTGAGTTCTTTGAAAATATACATCATGCGTACACACGAAAATGATGTATAAATATCAAAACATAACATTAAGATATATCGAGTAAACAATATCGATTGAATGTGGAGATTTTTAGTGACGAAATTATTGATATTGACAAAACACGTTGTTTTTAACGTAACGACAAGTGCATTGAGAAACTTTGAAAGCAAGGGGTGTTAACTGTTTTATCAAAGTGGATATCCGAGAAAGAAGCATCTGCAATAATAAATTTTAATTTTGAAATTGCTTCGAAAGGAAAGCATGTTTTCAAAACATTAATTAAAACTTCCTTGGCAAGCGTGTCTATGGTCCAATTTGAAAACAGCGAAAAGTCTAACGGCAACATAATAAGGAATTCACACGATATGATACAATAACAATTTGCGACGGATTACCCACGAGTTTCGGGAATCATGGTGTCTTTTTTATTTCTGTGTGTTTTGGTTTCTCATCACCCATAGACACCAAATAAGTTGAAAACACACACCATGATACCTTAAGCCCGTGGTTTGCCTAAAAACATATTTGATTCATCACTGGTCTAAAATATCAATCTGAAAAACATACCTGTTTTAGCTTTCTTGCTTACAAAACTTTTCTTACAAATTACTCACAAAAACAATATTTCTTTCTTCAATGTTTCTGCGAGCAAATGAATGCTTTGAAAATTTACGGTTGGTTTTACCATAGTTCAATACCAAACTTTAGGCCTTTCAGGTTAAAATTAGGCATCGTTTAATATTTTTGCAGTTCATATTTGTTTCTCGATCAGACAAATTCTGACGTAATGCGACTACTGTTGAGCATCTCTAATTCGAAATCGAAAACTCAAACTCTCGGTTTAACTCGAACTGCTTCGTATATCCCTTGAGACCTTTCAGTGTTGATTATCTCAAAAACTCGCTTTTTGGACAAATTTTAATTCCTCTTGAGATTTCATAACAGCACAGGGTTCAATTTTAGATCCCTTGAGAGTTTGTGTAGAATTTAGCTTCAGTTATCCCGAAACTCGCTTTTTTAACAAATTTTACTTCCTCTTGAGATTTCGAGATGGCGGGGTTCAACTTTAGTTCCTCAATATTTCTATAATTGGTCAGAGATAGGACCTTTTTATGGCTAAAATCAAACAAAATTGAACTACTTTGTGCAGCTCTAAGTTTAAATAAACAATTTTTAGTCATTTCACAAGATATGACTTTTGTGTTGATATATGTCACTTCTGCTCATTTATTCAGAATCATTCGTCGTTTGCTTCCTTTGATAAATCTTCTTCCTTTTCACTGATGACGAAATGCTTTCGCATCTTTAATCTTTGTTAATCTATTTCCATTTCTTTTCAGAAGGTTGTCTTTGAATCTAAAGTACGTGATTCTTTTTCAGTTAAATTTTGACACCAAAAATGTTTCCAATCAACCACACGGTTTGTTTTACAAAAACAGCTTCAGCCTGGATTTTTTCTAATTTCTTGACTAATGACTAACTTCATCTGGTACAAAACGACTGACTAGATTTACCATTTTTTTTTTAATTTATAAATTTGATACCATAGATATTTATATTATTTACCCTAAAGACTATATCACTTTTGAGGAATTTCATGTACTGGAATTCCAAATTCTCTGTTAAATTGACCAAAAAAGAGGGGAAAAGTCGATGCCCCTTGGCCCCGTTGTAAAATAATTTTTGCACTGTCCCGTAACGTAAGTAATTTCCAAGATACCAAAAAATTTAGCCCAAATCTCAGTCTGTCGTTTCTTATAAGGTTGTTCTTATAAAAAAGTGCGTCTTATGAAGCCTTGTGACCATAAAATATAATTTTACAGCTCTTATTGATATACTTGACTCCAATCTCTATTATGCTTTTGCTAGTTTTATTTTAAAACTAAGCTATTTGTCTTCTTGCTAAAACTAAGCTAAATGCATTTTCACAGTCGCTGCATTGCCTACATTGTTTTCGACTACACACTAAATTCGTAAACTACAGCAAGAATTGAATAACTTTTCGGTGTCATACAGAATCAAGAAACCAAAAGATAAACATTATCCGTTTTCTTGACCCAGTGGTTAAAGCAGCACAATGACATTTTCAATCAAGAATCTGAAAAGAACGTTTCTGCAAAGACAGCAACTAAAAGATTTTGATTGCTGAGAATATTACAGGAAACAGTAAATTTGTCTATACTAATGTTCATGAATAGGAACTGTTTAAAACAGGAAATGTAAACAGACCAACAATGATTCCTTTGTTAGCCATGTTGAAACATGGGTTAAAGGGATCGTAGTGTTTGTTATCATACCTGCCTCCAACACAAACACTATGATTGGTCAAAAATTGAAATAAAAAGAGTTAGAGATAAAAATACCTAATTTGAAAAATTATACTCTTACATAAACCTCCTGCCACTCCCCGTGGTAATAAACTAATGGTCCCTTAATTCAAAAAGCGAAAGGAATGCAAAAAACAATGCTTACCAAATGTCAATGAACCAAAAAACACTGAATGAAAATGAAAGTGTTTGAAGAAATATAAGAAAAGGTTTCTAGTTAAGACACCTGGCTCATTACTTTCACTTTAAAAAAGGATTGATGATTTTAATGGCTTCACTGAATAGTAAAACTGAAAGTTGTAATTCTGTTTTGGAAATCTGAGCTTAAAAAATCACTCTTACACAAAGCATGTAAAATAAAAAAAGATGTTACCATATAATCATTTAACTTTATAACTAATATAATATGGCATTGATCACCACAGGGGGATTTGGGGTATTGACCCCATCAAGTTGGCATTTATTCTTAACTAAAAACACTGTTAAACAATAGTTGGGTATACCCTCATACAATTAAATACCCCCACTTTTCCAGGACATGTCATGCCACGCTGCTAACTCATGCCAAATATAGTATAAAAAAACCAAAAATAAAAAATCTAACATAAATATATATTAAAAAATATATCTAGATGTTTATATATATGAAAAATATGCAAGGCTTAGTAAGTAATTTTCTCTTGCTAAATCATATATATAGCCTTAATTAATAATAGGCACATATACGGGTGTGAAACTAAGATTTTGAGAGGGCAGGGTTCCATTATAATTGAAAGGCATCGTCTTCTCCATAGTTCGTTAAGATGCACATAATATATATATAGCACATAATTATCATTATATATCATATCATACATCATATAATCTTGATAATAATAAGGTATGGCAGCTCCTATAAACATTAAAACTACAAATGCTGCTAAAATCAAATTATAACACAACAGTAATGGTTAAATAGAAAATAACAAACATTATTTAAGGATTGGTCACTAAAAACTCAACGAAAAATAAGACAATTATTCTCCCTTTGAAAATAATTTGAACATAGCCTACTGAAAATTAAACAAAAACAATAAAAATTTTCAGAGTCCTACTTTAGGTTTTAATTATTTTATCCTTCATTAAATAGGTGATAAAATCAATCAATATAGTGATTAAATCCCTGATTAAATAATTTGGTTAAAAAGCCCTTGAATATAAGTTATTGAAGACTAAATGAAGAATGTGTAGGAGGTAAAAACAGTCAGGAAAACATTATTGATAACTTTTCTGGACTCTGAATAATAATAATAATATTAAAAGCCGATTAAATTTCACTAATTAGTATATATGAAATTTCTTCCTCTTCCTTTTTGGTAGTGATTCAATTTCCTTTTATGAGAGAAAGCACTGACTGTGTAAAATTATATTTTATGTTCCTCATTTTAAAATATGATTTTTAAAAACTAATTACTGTATCTAAGTTACTTCTACTGTTATTATCATAAATAAATCAAATAAATTGAATATCATTCCTAAAATCATTGTTAGAATCACTATTATAGACAAATAAATATGTATGTTAATGTCAAAATTATGTATTCCTGGCCCCAAATAATAATGTCGCGCAAGATTTCACAAACTCTATTTTTCTCTTTCTTCAAATAATGAACTGAACTGGAGCAATTGTTTTGGTGAATAGTGACGAAGTAAAATTTCATCAGGAGAAGATTGCGAAAGTTTTAAAAATCGAAACAAATTATTTTTGTCAACAAAAAAACATATTGCGAAACTTAAAAAGATGGAAGCAAGATTATTTTGCTGTCATGGTCATGGTGCTATCCTGCCGCAATAAAATGGGCAACCAACCAAAATAAATGTATGCTTCATGCATCATTTAGTACTTCATTGAAAATAAAATGCCAAAACAATATAAAAAAAGAAAGAAAGATAGTCTACCTCTGGTTCAACGGCCTTGCACGAACAGCGACTTTTATACTTGAACCCGCCATAAATAAAGCTTTTCTAAATCTTTTCCCAACAACACGTGAACATTATGAAACCTTACAGTTCCATTAGAGACCCTTCTTCCATATTATTTCAAAGAATTGATGTGCTGCTGTTATCTCACCATGGTATCTCACTATATCAGGCCTACCAAGCTTGCTTGCAATAAATAAATATACAATTTTTCAGAGAGAAGAAGGCTTGACCTCTGTCCAAACTTCAAAACGCGACAAAAAAACTGCTCACTCAAATTGTCGAATACTGTTCCCGACAAGATTATCTTGATCTCCACTGTCAATTTGCCCCAAATAATAAAAATTATCGACATAAATAAAACATTTGTGTATCTTTTCTCCGTGTGCAATCCACTGTGTCTGTCAGGTGATATAACGTGATAACGTTTTATACGCAACAGGTTTCCTATTATTATATCACGTGATTAAAAGTACATTAATTACGCTTTGTCTGTCATCTTTGTTCAGTCAAAAACAGATTTTCTCCAACAACAACGAAGAATTAAAAATAAATTTTTTATAGGCTTTTGAAATAAAAAAAAATTTGATTTTTCCAAATTTGATGTAACTGCAACAATGATGCTGTTCTCATTCTTTAAATACTTTAATTTTCCACAATTAAAAAGGCTAAATGTATGTTCACTGACTCGTGACGCCAAATACATAAAAACTGTGGGATAAGCATCCGTTATTCTGGTCACTGGTGTATGTGGTATCTTGATAGGAAAAAGTTTTCTTTATGTTAGATTTTACAGTGGTTTACTTTTGAATATCAAATATTTGAACAATGCAATGTAAAGAAACGTAAGCAGTACTTTAGAGAAAAACGACACTACAAGAGTATATGAATTAATATTTAACGATAATCTATCAATGTAAATATAATTGTTTTGGCATTTGAAAGATCTTTATTCAGTGACACTCTGCTCATTAGTCACTCTGCGATTTTCTCTAACACCAAAGGCTTGTGCGAGGAACTAGATAATTTTCTTAAGTTTATCTTTGTCTTGGAATGACATAATTGCTAAGAAAATTGCCCTTGGGTTTTGTCCGAAATTTATATCTATGGCATTATCTAATGTACTCTGACGGATCGCAGAGTATGGAGGGCATTCAACTAAAAGGTGAATTTCATTTTCAATCACGTCAAGACTACGCGTTGAGCACTTTCAATTATGTTGAATTGTCTACCTTTCAATTATGTTCAATTGTCTACCTTTCTCAATATGTGATCACTGCATTTCAATTTAACAATAGTTTTATTACTGCTGTGTGATAATAGGGGGTTGTTATGTGTGCATCTGGCTTGTTCTCCCCAACTGTTCCCTGTCCCTTATTATTTATTAATGAACTAATTTAATAACAGTATTTATAGGCATCTGGCCTTCTTTCCTCATCTGTCCCCTGTCCCTCATTATTTATTAATGAACTACACGTTTTTTAATGAGAAAAACCAGGGGGAGGGGTACACCCTAATATATGCGTATGGGTATGTGCCGCCATAAGGATGGGTTTGAAGGCAGCAAACTCCCTAAACATGGGTACTATCTTTATCATGCTGGGTTAGAAGTTAAAAATGTTTCTTAATGCTCAGTGGTTTGGAATGAAACACAACATTAATGTTGG
This sequence comes from Phacellophora camtschatica, assembly GCA_036873815.1. NCBI lineage: Eukaryota > Metazoa > Cnidaria > Scyphozoa > Semaeostomeae > Ulmaridae > Phacellophora > Phacellophora camtschatica. Next base: position 374 of record JAYJMH010072410.1, on the reverse strand, counting down.
ACATGCACTAAAATTTGAACATTAAAGATGGATGGGTTTATAAAATCTAAGCAGCATACTTCCGTCCGACTGTAGGACATGTACACCCCCCCTCCCCCCTGGAACAACTTTATAAGAAATGCGAGGCTGAGATTTGGGTCAATTTTTTTTGCAATCTCGAAAATAATACTTACGTGAAAGTAAATGAACGGTCAAATCCATTTGATCACCATTTCATACACAATCTCGTATTACAAAAAAGGGAATCTTTCTTTTTTCCCTTCCTGCCCCTGCTGCTCTCCGCGAACGACCTCTTCCATCGCGCGGCATCAGGGTCAAAAATAAGTCGTGGTGATGGCTTGTCGTCGTGGCTCTGCGACCACGATTTATAGATT
>JAYJMH010072399.1:0-10995 GCA_036873815.1 Phacellophora camtschatica | reverse complement strand
TCACTATGCTATCTCTCTGTTCCATTTGCGGATTCATCGAGATTTGTTTCAATAATTGCAACATTTTCATTAAGTTGATCTGACTTTTTCTTGGCAACTTTCCCTCCGTATTAACTGAGCTTAAATTAAATTAAACTTTTTATACTAGGTATAAAAATAATAAATTTTCGCAGCAATTTTTGACCTCGTTCATGGTATGGTTTTCTGAGTGACAAAGATCAAAGTAAACATTAAAAAATGTGAGAAGGTAATACGATGAAAGAGAGCGGAAGCAAGTGCTGCAAATAAAAACCTTTTCTCAAATGAGATGAGCCCCTCATTTTGTACAAAAGGGAATGACCTCGCGAGTAAAATTGACAAAGTTCCTATGCTCTCTCCTATCTGGCGATTAAAACATTAATAAAAATGATTTAGAATTTCACTTCAGGGGCATTGGTATTAGGTGCGTTACCCAAAAAGGGTACAGGGGGTGCAGCACCACCCAACACTTGAGCCACGCCCTCTTGCCACGCTCTTATTCCGAAAATATGCGTCTTGCAACCCCCCAATTACAGTCCAATTTCGTTCATAGCCTACCCGCACGCAGACTCTCCATTCAAGGCTCTTTGAACAACTTGTGGGAAAACAGCGATACCAATATATGGGTGAAAATTAATTCCTGCCTCCAAACCATTCTTGTTTTAGGGTTTCACTCAACAGTAGCATGTCTATTAAAACACAAATGAGTGGTATGGTTGGTTGGATACTGGAAAAACTGTGGGTTTGGAATTTGTGGACCTAAAAAGATACTGTTGATCGTCAAATTCTCCGCTAAAAGCTCGAACGATATCATACTAGACAGTGATAATTTGCTCTTGTTTTAATCCTGTCTGCCCAATCGGTTTTAAAAAGTTCAAGAAACTAAATACCTAGGTATTCAAATAGACAGCTCTATTGCATGGAAAGAATGGATAAAAAGTTCAAGGGCTATAAGATTCCTCAAGTCTTCCAAGACTCAAAGGTAATCATGTAGTGCCTTCTAAAATGGCTTCCTCCCTAAACATTTTTAAACAACATATTTAGTCTTTTAAGTTCCTTTTTATAGGGTTTTAGAATATTTTTATATGAACCAGGTGTCCCCAAAAGAAGGTAACATGTTTGATATCATCTACTGATAAAAATATTGGTTTATTGTATTTAATATTGTATAGACAGCAATGCTAATCAGCTAACTTACATTTTTCTACCTTAAAAACAAAATTAGTTTAACATAAATTTAGCAATATTTACGTCACTAAAAATGTTTCCATGGATGATTCAAGTGTTTTCCAATGTGTTGCTTAGGCCATTTTAGCTAAAGGTTCTGGTTTCATAGTAATAAAACATTTACCGGGTGTCCCAAAAATATGGTAACAGTTTGATTAAGGCTAGTGCTGAGAATATTGCTCAAATCCGTCAAAACGTTTTTAAGTAATCTTATATAGTCAACTTAAAAATCAAAATCTGGTGTGTTGATATTGGTTGTTCGAGAATTCAGATGGTAACATTTAAAGTTCAAATTTGCCTCCCATCCAAAACCAGAGGTTTTAATTTTGGCCTACGATTTCAAAAGGTCGTTTTGCAGAATTTTCTGAGCCACGGCGATGTTCTAGGGAACATACTTTGTTTTTGAAAACACTTCTGAACAATGATTCCAAAATGAATCTTGAAAATCAGTTTTCCATGACTAAATGCTTTTGAAAACTAAAATTGCTGTTTCATTTTGGTAGATTTTTTGTAAAAGTACTGAAAAAAGAGAAAGCAATTCATAATGGCTGCATCCATAAATAAGCAAATTTTCCGTTTTCGGAGTTCTTTCTTAGTGTGTTTCCTACCACTATTAAATTCATTTCGTACAACGCTATGGTTTAGGAGATCCAAAAACGCAGCTTATACTAAAATCTAGACCTCTGGCTTTGGGTTGGAGGCAAATTTGAACTTTCAGAATTAATATCTGGACACTTGTAGCACAAATAACAACAAACTAGGTATCAATTTTTAAGTTGTCTACTAAAAAGTATTTTTTAAATTGTTTCTAATAAATTGCAATTAAAATCTCGGCGCTAGCCTTGATCAAAGTTGTTACCTTTTTTGGCGACACCCGGTAGTGTCAGATTGAAGACAAATATTTCACTATCCAAGGCATCAACTTGGAAGAACAAGGTGCCAAACTGTAACTTTATTCAACAATTGCTACTTTATACGCATTAAGGCAATATCCTTTTGATAGGAAATTTGTAAAGCGTGTTGCCATCTTTTGGGGATACTCATTATATTTGAAATACAAAAAAAAACAAGAACGTAAACTTGGTTAATTAAATACCATGAAAGCAGAATAAAAAAGAAAGATTAGCAAGAGACACAACGCAAATTTTATATTTTGTAATATTTTATGATACAGTAAAATTGTAATTTAGCTATGCATAGTATTTATTTCTAGCCAACTATAAATAAAACAATGAATGAATGGATGAATGAAAAAAGTATCCACAGATAGGGTAGTATAAAGATATTTACGTTCTGAATCAAAAGGCGAGGTTAAAAACATGGACTAAAACAAAAATCTGGGCTTGCCTAAATGTCATAAACAGACAAGAGTGGAATGTTATTGCAGAGAAACTGCCATATTTTTCCTCATTGCTAAAATTGATTTTCCAGAGTCAACAAAGGTTATCAACCTTCCTCCGAGCATAAAGTTTGATCTTTAGGAACTTTCCTCATTAAACAATGGAACGTAGGCGTGGTTTGGGTGGGACACATAATTTTTCTTTGTTTTCTTCAACGTTCTTCCTCCGGTCAGTGTAAAATGCGCTGCTGACTTTCTCCAAGAGTTTGAAGGCATGGTCGGACAAAAGATGATTTCAGACACCTTTTCCAATCAAGTCTGAACAAAATTAACAAATGGTAAAAAGAGGTAAAAGAACAGGCATATAACTTACTTTTTAGGAGAATTTGCAACCAGCTGACTGTTAATTGGCATGAGATTGCCTCTTGCATTTCGCAGCTATAAACAATGAGATATGTAGGGTAAAAGAAAATTCATAATACCGTGTTTGTAATTTTACAAACTTCTTAAAAACATGAAGAAAAAACCAAAACAACCAAGATTGAAACAAAAAAGGCAAGATTTTAGATAAAAGATCATTTTAGAGAAACCATTATATTCTTCATCGTTTATTTTAACTGAATAGCTTTTTAATTTAACGTAACTGTTCCTCTTTAAGCAAAGAAAAATCAAAATTTGATTTTCATCACATTCCAACAATTCAATCAACATTGGACTACAAGTTCTTTTGTTTAAACATACGGTTTTTGATTTTCAGCTTTCAAACTATAAACATTGATCCAGAAAAATTGCAGGAAAATGAAAGTACTTAACAAAAGTAAACCAGATGTCAGGGGAATTCCATGAATCATGTAAAATTAGGAAAGTCCCAATTTTCTAGCCACAAAACGCGAGCTTATAAATAAATAAAACTCAAAAGCACCACATTGACCATAAAAACCAACTTTTCAGTTTCATGAAACGTTTCGAGAAATTGAATAACAATCCATCAATTATTTAGCCCGGACGTTGGGTTCCATGATATCTTTCCAATCCCAAAAATCATTATTCTGTTTTGGTGACGTACTTACAGATTTTCTGCAAACAAACGAATTATTTCTTTCTTCATTATTGCTTGACTTCTGGCTTTTTTCGCACACAGATAGTTTATAATTTTCCACGCGCATTTTAGCGTCATTTTGTGAAAATCTTATTTCTCAGAACTAGATTTGGGGACACTAGTTTGTGTTCAAAGAGCCTTAGTGCCTAACGGGGTAATTTATTTTATTGAAATTTGACAGATTTGGTCACAAATCACTGTACTTCAAAAGTATGTCAGGATTCTCACAAAATTCTACAGTATAACTTTTACAAAGTTTTAAAACGAATGAAGACCTTGGAAATCACTGAAATTAATTCGAATGTAGTTTATTTCGAGATAACACAACATATTAAAATTTTATCACTTAAGTTCATCACTTCAAAGTCTAGTTTTCTTCATAAAGCAAGAGAGATTGGTAATTGGTATTCAATGCTCGTTTAACAAAGATGATTCATTTTGCAACAAGTCTCGAATACCTGGTACAGGTGGACTAAATCAAGTTTTTTTAAATCAAGAGGATTTTATTAATGGTTTTTTTATTCGGTTTTTCGACAGGATAATTTTTTCGTCCTAGAATCAAACTTAAGATCATAAAATGCAGTCTATTTTTATTAATTCGTTGAAAAAACAATTAAAAATCGGCTTACTACTTTACCATAACCTATGAAACAGCCCAGATTCTATTTATAGATCCAATAAATATATTTTCATGGATTCATCATTAAATCCTGCATATAATACATCTTCAGAATTTATCAAAAAACCAACTGTAGAAAATTAGCTTTTGAAAAAGCATCAAACAAAGAGTTTAGTAAACTGTGTTGTGTCCAGTATAAACTCATATTCCAGGCACAGTATGACAGTTGCAAACAGAAAGGAGGTTAGACCTCATGAAATGTTTTTCCGTTTCATAAGAAGTTCAAAAAATAAACCAACCTTACAAAAAGACCCTGTTTACCAAAATACCAAAAGTTGAGATAAAGCATTTATTAAAGATTGTGGCATCTTCGGGAGATCCTGGTAATAGAATTAAGTTCAGACCACAGATCAATCAATGCATTTGACAGCATCATTTGTTTTGAAGACAATTTAGATGTTGAGCTCATTTGATTACCGCCCTATCCTGCCTTTTTACAATGAAACAAGTTCCTCCTGTCCAAGATGATCAAATGTCCAAGATGATTCCATATTGAAAAGAAAGCTTGATCTGAGTACAAGTCAGTATCAAGAGCTTGTTTGAAGATCTGGCTTCTATGTAAACAGGCCTTCAAACTCCTTTTATCACATTATAAACATGTCTTCTAAATGTCAAAAAAATTACCTTCACCACTTGATCTTCATGCAAAATGCTAAATGCCTCCAGAATTGTCTAATCAAAGAAAAATGCTATTTAAACATTTAATAAAATTATGCAATTTGCTTGCAGAGCAATAATAAAACAAAACACAAATTAACAGTAAATTCATTGTAAAGAAAAGGAAACTCTTGAAACTCAAAGGAAACTCTTGAAATTCATTTTTCATGAACCTAAATTACCTTCAATTTGCTTTGAAAACACAGGTCATTCAAATGTGTACATTTCAGAATCCTTATAAATATAAATTCTCAAAAAAAACTAAATTCAATTTCAGTATCAAACTGCTACTTCTTAGTCAGGCCTGTGCATTTGAGGCGTTCGATCACACGCACACGCCTTGACGCACGCCTAAAGTTTTTAAGGTGTGCTTTTGATCGCACGTGCAAAGCTCTATTCAGAGCGCTAATTCCCTGTTAAAATTTTGACTTTTGATGAAAATATTCTTTGAAAAACTGAAGGCCATATCAGCAATTCTTATAAAAAATTTAAAAGATTGAATAAAATGGACGACAACGCACAGAAAAAGAACAAGAAAAGAAACAAACTGGATGAAGAAATAACAATTGAAGAAGAACGAGACATCGAACTTGACATGGGAGAGCATATTCAATGATTGTTAAATGTGTAGTATGATATAAAGATCGATTTCGTTCACCAGTTACTGTTGGTTTCATATGTACAGGCCTGCAAACCACTGACCATGGCTGAACCATGTTCCAACCATTGCCTTATTTTACATTTGACAGTCAAATTTACTTTTTTGTTTTAAAATCGTTTAAAATGCATAACAGCAAATTTTTGTTGAATCAAAATGAATAAATTTTATGTATGCATTGAATCATGTTCAAAACATGGCTGAACCATGTTCCAGCCATTGCCATCTTACACATGTGAAGACAATTTTTTTTAATTGGGCACAAACAGCAAATTTCTATTGAATCAAATCATATAATTTTATGATACACTGTTAACCTGTTCCAACCATGGTTTAACCAGTTATACACTTTGAATGAACATTGTATGTATGTATGTATGTATGTATGTATGTACTATGTATGTATGCATGTATAATGTACTTCTTCCAGTCCTGTTTAAAAATTTCAAAAGAAGTTCTGAAATAACCCATTCCTTTTTATTAGCACATTAATCTGCAGATTCTACAATTGTTCCCTAAAAATTAGCTAAAAGCTAACTTTAGTTATGAGTCTTGACACTTAACAGTGCATGGTGACCACTGGAACCAGACAATCTTTGATTTATTTTAAATGTTCTGGAGTGAGAACTTAAGCTTGCAGATGAAAAAATTGGTTGTTTTGTGTTGCGCCACACATACAAATTGTTATAAATTATGCAAATATAGACAAAACCATTTTTGACCACAAAATATGTGCCTTTTTACATAATGGGTGATATATTCTGGCAAGCTGAGATATCCTGGGTGCCTTTAGAAACATATAATATTGTTCTTCCATCTTGTGTTAGATACTAGTTTTATCCAGCCCCAGGTTGCTTTTGGATTTGGATGCTTTTACCTCGCTTTGGGCTTGGAAAACCATACAAGATATCCCACCTTGACCAACTTATTTGAAATAAATTAATGACCTGATTTTGAAATCTCTTAAAAACACCAAAGAATGCAGTTGGAAAATGGTATTTATTGTTAAGAAAACATCAGGTCATGTAGGTGATTTGGCGCTGTAAAAATGGTTGGTTTTTAGTGCTTTCTTTACTTTCTTTAAAAAGTACTGTAGTTTAACAACCTGTGTTAGGCCTAAACCTGTCTTTGTTTGTATCAAAACTATATATTGCAAACAATTCTTTACAAGTCAACGTCAGACTACATTTAACAACAACAACAAAATGTTTAAAAAGTCGACATTTTCACAACTGCTTTTGCCTATCCAAAAAAATTAAGAACTTGAATATGAAAATGGACTTGAATATGAAAATTATGTTTAGAACAAAACTGATAAAAATCAAGCATTTTGGTATAAAATTCCCAATAATTTACTAATGTTTCTGTTGAAAAATAGACCATGGTCAGCAATGGTCAGCCATAGTTGTCAGACCATGTTTCCATAATTTTTTTTCTTATTGAAAAAAGTTAATAAATTGCTAAAATAGAATATGAAAATATGTTTAAAGAACAAAACTGACAAAAATCAAGCATTTTGGTATAAAATTCCTCAAAATTGACTTGAGTTTCTGTTGAGAAATGATAATAGAATATGAAAATATGTTTAAATTTATTTTTGATCAAAATGTGCACAAAAATTCGCACCACCCACATCAAGCACATGGCAAGCATCAACTTTGTGAAAACAGATCACTTCCAACATGCAAAAAATCACTTTGTGCTTCAATAACAAGTTAAATTGATTGATACCTGCCAGTACTATATGCCTGCGAAATCCATCCAAAAACCATTTTTTTTTTTACCAGAAAGACCATTATTTTACCATTTAGTAATTTATTTAAAGACATTTTACTAGATCAAGTGACACCAGTCTTGCTAATTGAAATGTAGGTTGCATACACATGTGCAACAGTGAACAAAACTTAATGCCTTTATATACAGTTACATTGGGGTGGGGGTGCATTCTTTGTAGAACGAATTTAGTTGCATGGCTGACTCTTTTAACACTTCTACCTTACACAATGCACATACAAACATACTTTGAGACTGACATTTTACACATTGTTCCGGGTGTCCCATAAAATAGGTAGCACCTTTGATCAAGGCTAGCGTCGCGAGTTTAACTCAAATTTATTTGAAACAATTTTTAAAATATTTTCCTGTAGTCGACTTAAAAATTTATACCTAGTTTAATATTATTTGTGCATCGAGAGTCTAGATATTAATTCTGAAATTTCAAATTTGCCTCCAACCCAAAAACCAGAGGTCTACAATAGATTTTACCCTAAACTGTGTTGCATCTTTGGATCTCCTAAGATTTAATAGTGCTTGGAAACACACTCTGAAAGAAATCCGAAAAATTAAAATTAAACACTTATTTATGGCGCACCACAAAACAACCAATTTTTTCATCTGCAAGCTTAAGTTACACAGCCACTATGAAGTTCTTTCTCGTTTTTCAGCATTTTTAACAAAAATCTACCAAAATAAAACAAGCCTTTTTAATTTACAAAAAAAATTTCGTCATGGACAACTGATTTGCAACATTCTTAGAATCATTGTTTAAAAGTGTTTTCAAAAGCAAAGTATGTTGTCTGGAACACCGCCATGATTCAGAAAATCCTTAAAAAGCTGAGGCCAAAATTAAAACCTCTAGTTTCGAGTGGGAAGCAAATTTGAATTTTCAAAATCAATATTCCAACTCTCAATGCACTGATATAAACAAACAAGGCATTTATCTTCAAGTTAACTGTCAAGGATTAACTTAAAATATATTTATCGCTTCTTGCCTTCATCAAGTCCATTACCTTATTTTTAGGACACCCGTACATTGCATGACATGACATCCGTCAGCGTGACTAATATTTTACACATCAGATAACATAACATTTGTGAACGTGATGTTACACGACATGGCGAGCATGACTGCCGCTGGACTATACAATTTCCTTGTCGGCTGGAGTATACAATTTCTTCGTTCTCGTTTTGGACGTAAATGGTGCATGTGAAAAGACAGAAAATCACCTGGTGAAATTTTCAGTAGTTGGAAGCTTAGACCGAACATGGATACTCTAGAGTCCGGAATAGACGCCTCCCCTCCCCCCCCCCAATTTATTTATTTTCCAGAATTTTTCCACCCTGGGCATTTTTATTCCAACCCCCTGCTTATTAATTTTGAAGAAAATTTGCCGAGAATTTTCATTTTGCTTCTTTTTTCAAAGTAATTTCAAAGTTTTCAATTGATTGCCCCTCGCTTGTTATTTTGTTTTTATCATATCGAACTTGTTCAAATTTTACCATATGGCCATGATAAATTGTCATTTCCAAATAGTTTGTGTATTCCTTTCCTTTTCGGCATGCAAATTTCTTTGGTACTATCATATTAAAAATGTTTGATTTTTATAATATTCCAGTTTATAATATGTACTTCGTTTAAAAGTAGCTTTCTATAAGGACACAGGTCGACTATGTTTGGACATGCTTCCTGCCATACTGTTATTCTAATATCTATTTTGTTTTGTAAATTTTTAACTTTGAATTTAAGGAGAAAAAAAGTCATATAATTGATAATTTTAAATTAAGATGATAGAAATTTGCAATTTTTTAAAGTTGTTAAAATTTACATGCATTCAACATTACATGTACACTCTCTTTATTACAGGTTTTAATGTAGAAACAGTTGAGTACAAAAACATCAGCTTTACAGTGTGGGATGTCGGTGGTCAAGACAAAATCAGACCACTTTGGAGACATTACTACCAAAATACTCAAGGTAAGACAAATAAACTTGAGGTTTCATTTTTGGCCAGAAATTTGAAAATATATGGGACAGTATATTTTACATGGAAATTAACTTTAGCTTGTTGTTTTGCATTGTATGATAGCATCAAAAGTATTCATTGTTGAGCCATGCCACAGTCTAACCCTGTACCTGTATTACTTCGTCATGACTGAGTTTTTTTTCTTAAAGTAATTAAGTTTCTAAAAATTGAAAATAATCTGTTATTATTGTTTGCTGTTATTTTTTAGAATACTTACAAAAATGAAATTACCAGTTTCTTGTGCTGTATCAACATCTGATACAGGAATTTTAGAAAGGCATGTTAACACTTTTACCAGGATGACTTTGTTTGTTTTATCATAGTTATTAGAAAATCCCTGGTTTTGGTAGCGCTGCGCACATCAAAGGTTTTTTCTGAGAATCTGGGCGATGTTGAACCATTCAAAAAATCAGTCACGTGATCCTGACCGTGCACATAATATTCTCAAAATGGCCACTTTAATTGACATGCTCTATATTTTTGGTGAAGATTTTGATGCAGTCTTGGACTCGGTTGAATCTCATGAAGCGATTCAAGATGATTTTCAAAATGCCTCGGATTCGGTAAGTTTCTTGGAACTGGTATAAAATTATTTTAGAGTTTAATTTGATAAATATTTCAGTTTGTTAGTAGCCAACTGAAACGGACACGCGAAACGGTCTTGGCCTACCGGCTTACCTGTCGAAGGCAAGTACTTGGTTAGCTGTCTGCTTGGTCATGGTCGAACTGATCTGATGCCACCGGTTTTTCTTGTCTTGTTAGCAAAATATTAGAAGAATATTTAACATGTAATAATATAACTTTCTCAATTGGAACGAGAGAGACATTTTAGAGATGTTTAAAAACGACCACCCTTTTTAGCTAAATTTTTTGCCACTCGAGGTTTAGCTTTTCTCTTCTTGAAGAAATTTCTAAGAAGACTATATTTTCATAGCATATATTTTAGTGTATTTTTTGCTTCTTTCAGGTTGAAAGTGGGGATTTTGTTTGCAAAATTTGTAAAAAGGTGTACAAAAGAAAAAGCAACTTGACTTGACATGTTGATAAAGTTCACAATCAGGCCACCACAGAAACTTCAACAATAGTTTCTTTGCCTAAAGATAAACTGTTAGAGTTTGTAATGGACACCAAAACAAAATTGTCAAGGAATGCATGTTACTCCAAAAAAATAAAATCAGAGTTGAAAAATTATGCCCCACTAGAACTACATTCTGATTTGCATAAAGAGGTGGAAAAAAGGTATGTGGCATACACAACTTCAATGAACAAAGATAAATTTTATTCTGCGTTTTATGCAGACATTGTTTCAAATGCTGGAAAATATTTTCCTGAACTTGGAAGACACCGTGCAACTTTGCTATGTTCTAAGTTAGCAGATCACATTCTAGCTGTTGAGCAAAGAAAGAAAATTAATATCAGACCTGGAATTTCATCCCCTGCTGCAGCACCACTATCAGAAAGAGAGACTGATGGATTGCATTATATTGGTGGTTATGTTTTCCACAAACTGCACAA
>JAYJMH010072388.1:0-10996 GCA_036873815.1 Phacellophora camtschatica | reverse complement strand
GAATTTAGAATTTAGAATTTAGAATTTAGAATTTAGAATTTAGAATTTAGAATTTAGAATTTAGAATTTAGAATTTACAGTTTTTGAAGTTACAGTTTTCGATTCTGAATACCTTCTATTTATAAAATGCAAGAATTAATATATATTTTGGAAGTGGCTCCGAAAAAGTGAATTCTGAGGTTTCGTGATGGTTTTTGATACAATGTGCCACATTTATGAAATTTAACGTCTTACTTGCACTTACCATACTCTGGCCATGAATTTGGTAGGTTGTTTGTATGGTTTAAGGTTGTGGTTGATCTTAAATCCTATTGTTTTTGCGTTACCATAGAAGCCTAATCCCAAATCTAAAAATACAATAAAAATAGCCCCCCTCATTTACCCTTTAGCGTAAATTTTGTTACTACTTCTCATCTCTGTCAGAAAATAAATTTTCGGCCAGTGACCTTAAATTACAATTTTTCACAAGAAGTAAAATTCATACACAATAAATCCAAAAGAAATTCAAGACACTTCACCATGTTTTCCCCGGTATGAAAGCAATCTCCATAAACAAACATGAATAAAGACGCTTAAGTAAATATGAAAAAGTAATTTCCACAAACTCTTGAAAAACAAAAAGGTGCAATTCATTTTATTTCAGAAACCTAAAACTGCGGAGAGGTGTTAATGTCATTCAATTTGGTTAAGAGAAAACAATGAGATTAACCATTTAAAGATTTGAACGCTATGTTTGTAACGGCAGGGTTAACTTATTATTACTTTTACGCAGAAACAATCGTAATGACAACAGCAAAGCAGCAAAGTTCTCAACAGCAAGCTAATTTTTGCCGCCAAATTTCAATTGCCTGAGGTCTGGGCCGATCTAAGAGGCCTGGGGAAAGTGTTTTCTCTCTGTTTGATCATTTGATGAATGTATTTCAATGGCGGATGGAGTTTAACAGCTTTCAAGTCCATGTCCATCATTTGCCTGCCATTTCCCAGAGGATTCACGAAGACCAATGTGCGTAAGCGAAAATATTCTGTGTATTTTAAACTTGATAGGTAATTTTATAAGAAACTGTATTAATTTTTTTGCGAAATAGATAGATAAGGGATAACCTAAAAAAACTTAACAATGAATGATGTTTAAATGAAATATTATTCTAGCTTAAGCTACACACTACATAATACACACAGCTAGGGCGTATGCCCAAGAATAAAAGAGAATTCACATTGTTACTATCTACTGGATGCATGTTAATTTGTAATTTTATACTGTATAATAATATCATAATATAATAGGCTTTTTAAAATTATTACTAAACTTAATCTATTTTGATATGATAGCATTTAAAATATAAACAAAGGTATTTTTTAAACAAAGGTAACATACATAGCCTTAGCGTATTTTGTATATTTGAAGAATTTTGCATTAAATTTCACTCCCCTAATGCTAATGGGGAAAAATTGGTTTTATATATTTGGTGAGTATCAGCAACTACTGAGCGACTTACTTTTAAAAACAAAAAGTCCAAGATTTCAAGATGGGTTAAGCAAATTCTTTAAAATATATTTTGTTTAATATCTACATATAAATCAGTAAGACCCATAAGGCATCACACTGATGGAGGATATGTCCAAGAATACTTAAAATTACTGAACAACTGACTAATTTTTCTAATTGTTGATATTTCATACATATATAAAATGCTTGTGCATACAATTTGTATTGGTTTGTACAAGCATAGCTAACTTTTTCAATCAGGCTAGATTATTGCCTTTGATTTACTAACTTTGACTGTATCCAAGATTTCATATCAAATGAACATTTCTATATCAAATGAACATTTCTATATCATGGAATTACCTGCGTGTACACCAGACTGTAAAGCTGGGCTTTCCACATTGATAATACACCAATTTTTGCAATTTATAGATAACAATACATATGAAGTAATGCAGTAAAACCATGCAAACAAGAACTTCCTTTTTTAACGGATTGAATAGGTTCTTATCAATTGTTACTTGATGTCTAATCCCCAACATTGGTTTTTGAAAACATTTCTCATTAAATTGCTAATGCACTTGTATATGACATTAATGCATTTATATCAATAAGACATGCATTATATACATAAATTTTTAGTTTTAAAAATTAACTGCGTACTATTTCATAAGAACATAAAAAAAACAGTATGTTTTTGATTTTTATCTTTGGGTGCCTTTTTCTGAAAGATTATTCTGTAGATTCTTATTTTCCTAAGTTCTTGTTTGCGTGGTTTTATTGTATGATTTACCCATACATTTATAAGTATAGTCAGTATTTTCTGTTAAAATTTAAAAAAGTCAAAAGATTACAATTCTTAAAATGTTCTTTTTCTTTGAATTCAAGGTTAAAAGGAAGGTAAAGTTGCTGTAATGTTTAAAATCAAAACATGGCATTGCTGTCTGTGTTTTGTTTTTCAAGTGCTGCTGGAGGTATGTGAGATTGATGGATTTCAAACCAACTTACCAAGAAGTCATTTGAAATATTTTCGGCATCAAATTTCAAAGAATGGGCAGCACTGCTTACAATCTGAAAAATGCCAGGTGATCATCAGAATTTGTTGGATGTTTTTGATGTTTTAAGGATTTTTTAAACTGCAGAATTTTTTTTAAATTTGCACAGTCTTTAGAAACTATTTTAGAAACTATTTTAGAAACTTTTATTTCATTTAGCTTGAAGATGATCGTTAATATTTATGATGAAATCTTTAGAAACTAACTGCAAAATGATCTTTTGACTTCAACAACATTATGCTCTACACAGAACTGCATAGAAAACAGAAGACATGTATATGTATTCTCATAAATTATATTTGTGTGATGAATTAATTCACAAGCTACTTTGATGCTCAAGTAAAATGTCATATTTTTAGGGTATTCATGTAGGCAGCATTTGCTATTAATTAACAAATTTTGATATTCATTTATTAGTCTGCCAATTCCATATTCATATATTCATTTTATAATGAATATTCATTTCATATTAATACTTAATGACTTGAGATGATGAACAAAGCTTCTATTAATTGCCCAGAATGGTTAAATGTTCTGATTTCTTGAGCAAAATTCCATTTGTGCAATGAATCACAGAAATACAGTCAAATCACAGTACTTTTTTATGATCTCATGCATATGCTGATGTGTGTAGCACAGCCGAAAAATCTTTTGATTGGCTGTGTTTGATTGATGTGTGTATATGATTGACTGTGTTTGATTGATGTGTGTATCTTTTGATTGACTGTGTTTTATTGATGTGTGTATATGTGTGATGCATTAAAAGAAACAGACTGTTGAATGTTCTGATTTCTTCATATTTTTGTCTTTTGTTGTGCGAATAATGAGGAATGCACAATTCAACACACTGACACTATTTTATTTATATGTTTGATTTGATTTGCAGACTGACGAAACACCACAAACATTGAAGGGCAGAAAATTCTGCTGGGGTTATGAAAATGGGTGTAGTATGGAAAATGGGTTTTCGGATCCAGTTTGCAATGTTCACAACTCTGGGTGGTAAGTCATTGAAGAATTGTTAAAAAAATTCGTAAAACATTTTTGTAAAAATTGTAAAAATGTTTTTGATTTTACAGTCGTTGCTAAAAGTGTGAAATAAGTCAGTTTCTATTGATTTCTAAAGCTATAATAATTATCATAAGTTATCATAATTTTGGCACACCTTATGCTTGATTTTCCGCTCATTGATAACTGTTTTTATGTGGTAAGAGAGAGAGCTGTACCCTTCACCAGTAAGTTAAAAATTTTGAATTACATGAAAGGTCAACTTATATTGAGGAATTTGTTTTTTGAGAATTGGTCATTAATTTCTATTGCTAATTGTAGCAAGCAATTTTGCTCAGATTACCCAAGAAATGATTTCTTTAAATTTAACTTTGAACAAGGTCTAATGTTTCAACATACTTACTACAGTTATTATCACATGTTGTGCTATCATTATTTATGGAAGATAAATTTGTATGCACACACAGTTAAGATATTCTTATTTGACTCTTCTCAGGGGGTGGCAGTGGGGTGAATGCCTGGCAACCACTTTTTATTCAGCTTAGTCAGCCATTTTGCTAGTCATTTCGTTAAACTTTTTTGCTGCCCAATCAGCCAGATCTCTCCTTGAGGAACCATTTTGCTCCCTCCAAGCCAAGCTCCGCCTCTAGCTCCACCCCTGATTTTTCTTGCAATCAACAATAAAAAGTATGCCAAATCTTTGAATTAGAATTTTCTTTATTCACTCAGTATTTGTATACATTATGAATCATTATTTTTTTCTAAAATCATCTAATAAAAAATTACAACTACAAAACAAGTTGACTGTTGACAATACCACTGGGAGCATTACCACCTTGTGGCCTTATGACCAGTATACACAGCCAAACCCTAGATGAATGTTACCCTTACGTGTTTGGAATGATTTATTTAAGGGCCAGTACAATTGATAAGCAGCGAATGATGTTCTGGGAACAAGGAGACTTTGGTTATTTAAGAAATTTTATGGATGGGATGATGGTACTTTGCAAATCTAAAGAAGAGGTACAGAGTTTTCAAAATTATAATTAATGAAATTAACAGTTTGTTGCCACAACGACTCTGGTTTTTATTGCTGTTTTTATTTACAGTTTATTGATCCATTGTTAATTTAATTTTCATCAGTAACCGTCAAACAAATATTATCGAGCATGAAATAAGAAATATTTCGAATTTGCTTCGTCGTAATTAGTCTTGCATTTACAGTTTATCTAAATTGCAGGAAAGCTCAATGGAGAGAATTTGCAAGTTTCCTTAGGTTCTATTGTTGGTATTCCCGAAGCGACATCAAATTATAGCCTTGTGTTTCGTTAACAAAATGCAGATCAGATTCGTAGGCCAGTGGAGTTTGCAGAATAATTCGGAGTTCTTTGTCGATCAATTTTTTGACATGATAACCTCGTCTTAGAAGCAAAAATAAGATACAGTTTAGTCTTTTGTCTATTTGCTTGAAATGACATTTTGGAAATCAGTTAATTGCTTTTGGCTGTGACTAACCCCCGTCACTTTTCTACAGTGAATCTCCACTGGGAGGGGGGGGGATAAACATTTACTCTGAAGTCCATATTAGATGCCCACCGCCTTATTATTTTTTGAAAACTTTTAATTTTTTTTGTTCTTTAGGGTGACTCATCGTTGACATGTGCATCAAATCTAGTATTTTGTCACGCCAGAAACATATTCATGAATTTAAAAAATTTCAAGTCAGAGAATAGCGATAACAGGTAATCTTAGAAACACATTTTGTGAGATTTAATTCTTATTATGTAATCCCATAGGAAGGGGACATTTTCTTGGGGAAGAACAGGATTTATGAACGTAAAGATTTACCCTCTTGAGAATATAGCATAAATCTCTAGATAAGTAAACACCAGGATAGGGAGTGTACACATGGAAATTCATTGAAAGTTTTGCTTCTTTTTTTTTAGGAAACCCGTTTGTAAAAAACTTGCACCTATAATATCCAACAATTTAAGAAACTGTAGTATCTATCCAACTGCACGAGTCGACTGAAACTCGATCCCATGTAGTCCTATATTTATACATGTTATTCTATAAATAGCCCAAACTTTTAAGAAACTCATTAACACCAGGCTCCGAGCCAAGTTTCTTTATAATATTTGCGTGTACTGGAAATTCAAAAATATTCTCGTGTACTGGAAATTCGAAAAGAATAGCGTATACTGGAATTCCAAATATTTGGAATATAAAATATGAATTTTGATTATTGCTATCACTTTTACCATTTTAATCGCCACTCCTGTTACTGAGGCACCACCAAGTCTCCTGAAAGATTTCCCTTGGAAGGAGAGGTTGATGGAATCTTTCAGCCCTTTTCATACCGGGTGTCCCAGAAAAGAAGGTTAAACATTTTTAAAGTTATTGTGCAAGAGTTTTACCTTTAACATTTCTTGCGTCGGATGACAAAATCAATCGAATAACAGTTGAGTTATGCCCAATAATAACCAAAGTTTATTGCTTCTTCAGAACCAGGTATTTGCCTTTCTGTTGTATTGCTGAAAATGGGTTTTACACGACCAAGGAGCTTTGAAATTAACATTTAAACGGCATTGATGAATGAATTGCAACGCAAAACGATACAGTAAAATGTAATTGCTGCTTGAAGGAAATGACACCAAGAAAACAATAGAAAAAGCTCATTCTTTGACTTAGGCAAGGAGGATATCTTATATGACATGACTTCAGAGCAGTTGTGTTGAATGTTTTGATCATTAAGTAAATATAATTTCCTTTTTGTGATGGCCGATTCAAAATTCGACATACTAGTGTTGACCTCAGATAAATTCACATGGAAGTTTACAAAATACATCAATAAATTCATCTGGTCGCATGATTTTGATGTTTAAGAGCATTATCAAACCTTTTGTTTTGCAGAAATACAAAATTTTCACTTTCATTTGGCGTAGCTCAGCGATCATTGAGTAAATTTTGACAAAAAAGGTACCAAACTTCAAGTTGAACCCTTTTCTATAGCACTCAAGGAGAAACAAAAAAATTCAAAACCTAAGTTCTTCCACAGCAGATTTGGAAACGTGCAGCCTTTGTATGGGACACCCTGTACTTGATTGCATATTTACCCCCTGTCACGTCTTTGATTTGCATTATTTTCTATCGTGCCTTATAGCGTGTCTAGGAGGGAAACGAGCCAAAACGTTTGTAGTCTAGTATGCAGTAGACTTATTACATGGTCGGTTGTTTCGCTCCTCCGCCAGTGTGCAAGAACAGACAAAGTGAAGGTGGGAGGAGTGAAGCGTGATAAGAGGAGCGAAGGGTGGTGCAGTTTACTGGTCGCACTAACAAGAAAGTTGTTCTACCGAATCCAGTTCTACCGAAGTTAAAAACATTTTGTTTTCCTCGTATATTAGCGACTTTAAGCAGCCATGACGGCAACGTTAGCGGAACGTTGCTTAAGGTCTCTAATGATCCTGTTACAACGGAAGTTTGGGGGCGATAACAATTTAAAAGCGCTAAATGAATAAACTGACAATTGGCTTGAGAATTGTAAATGAAACAGCCGTTGTTTTTCGAAATAAGTAGCATTCAAAACAAAACATGAAGGCAATGTGAGTACACCTGTGGCGTCTAACTACCCATGACTTAACAATGACTTTAACTTTTTACTTATAGGTACAGGGAAGATTTATTTCAGAAAGGCGAAATTGGCGGCCATTGTGAGTTCGATGAGGCATTGCATCGGAGTCAGGGCTCCCATAAGAGCCCACTACAGTCTTGGTACGAATAATTTTATATGGTCAGCTTTATATGCCTATTCCATATCATTAATCCTTCCGCCCCTGGAAGGACGATATGGCCCATTGCTTAACAGCGTAAAACGTTATATTTCCAGGAGGTAAGTGCAGACATAAATTTATGTTAACTTCTGATGGTTTGTTATTAAGTTGGTTTATAAGTGCTACCCCCTGTTAAAAGAAACTTCCATAGGTTTTGCCTGTTTAGTAGAAATGAACACGGGCGTAAACTGGTTAAATTGTTCGAATCTTTTTGGCCATTTGTATATGTTTGGTTTAAACATTTTATTTTATTTTTTCCAAAAAGTTACAATCAATTCAAAACTGTGGTGGCTAACCATACGAATATGAAATGCAATCAGAAACTTTAGCCGGACCTTTTACACATAGTTTGACTCCCCTAATTCACGGACCAGGAACTATGAACGGACCATTAATTTAGAAACCTCGGGGAGTACAGTATAATTTTACAATATCACGGATAAGTTCTCTAAAGCAATCAAATATTTTTATATTTGTGCAATAAATTTTAACTTTGACTATGAATTTAGCTTAAATTAGTTGAATTATAATTTTTCAACGTTGATTTCATTGTTATCAATAACGTAAACACTAAGGACTATGTAGGCAAAATAAAAAAACTTACAACGACAATGACTGATTTTCTAATACAACAATAACAGCATTCTGATAAATCAGTACGTTATGTATATAATTATTATGCGATGCGAGAAGAGCGTGGGTCACTCAACGCCAACTCGAGGCTTGCAGATCATTTCTCTCCACACGTTCCTATGCCGCAATAGGGTCCTCCGTTCTGCAGTACTGCTGGCTCCCGCGTCACGTCGCAGCGTGTCCATCATGTTTGCAGGTTTTCTCCAACGCCTCATACTGCCCCTCTTTGGCTCCCATAAGATATTAGTTGGTTTGCTACTAGCTCTGGATGTCTGACACAATGTCCGGCCAGTTTCATCCTTGCTTCCCGTATTTTGTTATTCACTCTCGGGAGGTCTGCGTATAGATGGAAATACATAGATTCAACTTTTATTCTGCGAGTTTTTTATTCTTGGTCAAATTCTCGCAGAAAAATAGACAAGATTTAGTCTTTCAAGTGAAGATTCCTTTAAAACGACACTTGTAGATAATATTTTAAAATGTTTTATAGGTATGCAGAGTTGCAGAATTTCTCTTACCTTGAAAAGAAACCATTGGAGTCCGGAATGTGCGATGTTATACTTGATAAACCAACGTTTTTTATCAAATTGGATGCTGGTAAATAAATATTGTTATTTTGTGTTTCTTGAAAATCTAGATTATCTTTACTAGGAGGTCGGATCTAGCTACATGCTTACTAAGAGGATTACTAGAAGGATTACTAAGAAGATTACTATGAGGATTACTAGGAGGATTACTAGGAAGCTTACTAAGAGGATTACTATGAGGATTACTAGGAGGATTACTAGGAAGATTACTAAGAGGATTACTATGAGGATTACTAAGAGGATTACTAGGAGGATTACTATGAGGATTACTAGGAGGATTACTAGGAGGATTACTAGGAAGATTACTAAGAGGATTACTATGAGGATTACTAAGAAGATTACTTTGAGGATTACTAGGAGATCGGATCTAGCTCCATGATCATCTCGGTACTACGACAGGACCAGCCTCTTTTCCATTTTTACTCTATTTTGGCAACGGAAATAAAAGTTGTTCTGTTGTGATACAGGACCAGCCTCATTTTCAACATTGATGAAATTCCCATAAGTACAAAAAATGTCTTTTGGGTCCTTTGGGAGAGGCAAGAATAACCATTCCCAGTGGAAAAACAGCACTAGCCTCGAGGCCAGGCTCTATTTACGACAAGATCTATTAGAAATACGAAAGCGTGCAATAATTTTCCAACTGGAAAAATTAGGCAAACTAAAGTATTTTTCAGGGTTTAGTAAAGAATTGAATTCTCTATGAATTGACAGTTTTTCATATTATTATCGTGGTATTTTCTTAGTGGTAGGAGGAACATTCTTGTCTTGTTTTGATATGCTCACACTAGGATGATTGTAAACAATCTCTTAGATATAATATACGTATATTATATCTAAGGGATTGTTTACAATCATCCTAGTGTGAGCATATCAAAACATTCTGGTCGGAGGAACATTCTTGTCTTGTTTTGATATGCTCACACTAGGATGATTGTAAACAAGCCCTTAGATATATTATACATTTATCGATGTTACACAAATTCTTTGACAGCTGCAGAGTCACAAAAAAATTTGATTTTGTTAATATGTTTTGTTTTTTGATTAAGAAGTTATTTATAATGAACAGGGGCAACTTTTGTATCTATTTGTTATCTTGGATATAAAATTATATAATTTCACTTAAAAGTTTAATTTGTCCTGAGTTTCACTTATCGAGAGTATACTGCAACAGAGGCGAACTTTGTAACAATAGTGAAATCGACACACTGGTTTCAAAGCAATTATCCCTCGAGAACAAAGCGAAACTCTCTCAACTGGAAAATAAAAACATCTCCGCAACATTGTTTCTTGTTGTTTTCCAGTTGAGAGAGGTTCACTTTGTTCTTGAGAGATAATCACTTTGAAAACAGTGCGTCAATTTCAATTTTGTTACAAAATTCGCCTCAGCTGTATACTGTATGCGCTGTAAGTATAACGAAAACGTTTGTTCCATTTGTCACAGGCATCAACATGTTTCATCATTTTTGTGATTTCGTTAATCTTTATGCTTCACAACACATGAATGGTAGCTTTTCCACAGATGTTTACATCGTTATGTGGGATACGGTATGTTGTTTCTATTTTAAGATTTTTTCATGGCCTTGTTTCTATCCGTTGTAAAGGATGAATTTTGCAAAAATCTCTCTCTTGCCTAGGGCTCAAATTATTGAACAATCTACCATCAAATCTAAAATCTGCGAATATTGCAAATGCATTTAAACACAAAATCAAAAACCAGTTCATGCAAAATCTATTTAAAAGAGAAGAAAATGTATGCATTTACCACTAAAGTTATCTAACAGAATTTTGGCAAATTTTTACTAAAATAATAATATATATTACATATTTCATTTATATAAGTTTGTGTCTTTATTTTCATGACATATCTCTGTGGGGACCATTATGGAATCAAGGTCTTTCGATTTTATAGTGCTATCCCTGCCACTTTAGTAGAGATAAGCAATTTTTAAAATCATATTTTATGCATGCATATTTTCTATTTTATTAGGTTAAGTATTATTTTTATCGCAAAATTGTAAATATTCTTATTTTTAACTTTAGCCATTTCAGAATTGTAAATTTTTAAACAATGTGGAGGAGATGTTTTCATTTTCCAGTTGAGAGAGTTTCGCTTTGTTCTCGAGGGATAATCGCTTTAAACCAGTGCATCAATTTCACTATTGTTACAAAATCTGCCCTTGTTATCCGTTGTTAGTTTCCAAGTCTTATGCAAAATGTATGCAATTTCCTTGACATTTTGTTTCATTAAAGCCCTGTTTACACTATGCAAAACTAACCTCGGTTGAACCCGGGTTGAGTTAGCCCGGGTTCAACCCACTTTCGTTTACATTACAAAACATCAAAATATAGTGTAAACGAGAAAGTGGGTTGAACCCGGGTTTCTTTAATTGACGC
>JAYJMH010072377.1:0-10996 GCA_036873815.1 Phacellophora camtschatica | reverse complement strand
CCAAATCCCCCCCCCCCCCCATTTGCCAAGCTTTTGTGGAGTATATTCAATGTTAATAATTATTTTCCCCTTGATTAGGGTTATGAGGAGTGTAGAATTGAAATGTAGATGAGAATACACGTTTATTTTTTTATAAGAAAGTTTTTTTCGCCCTAGTTCTGAAATTTTCTTAGCTATTTCCTGATTTTAGTAGTGAAACTTTCTGAAGACTTTCTTAGCAATAATTTGAAAAGTTTCACATTACTGAGCATGCGTATACAATGTCTTCCTGAAAAGAGACAATTTCTATACACACCCTTTACTTCATGCTTTGGCGATTTCCTTTTCTGCACATAATAGGGACAAAACCAAGGAAACAATATTTCGCGTTTGCATGAATTTCTCCTTGGAATTTTGAGTATATAAATTTTTCAACTTTCTTAGGTTTCAAATACCCAGTACAGAACTTTCTTAACTTTTTGAAGAGCCGGGTACTACTTTCTTATAAACGACTTTACGTAAAAATGTATTTACGTACAAATAAAAAATTAACATGTATACCGGGTGGTCCAAACAAATATCCCCACATTTTTCAAGCTGCTGGAGAGGATATCCAATGTTAATAATTATGTTTCCCTTGATTTGGCTATGAGGAGCTTGAATTTAAAGTTGGATACCTTGATTTATATCTCAATTATGTTTCCCTTGATTTATATCTCAATAATCATTGATTTATACGTAATTAAATCCAAAATAGAGGATTTTTGCGCTGCAATCTGCTGAAAACACTATATTTTGGCCTTCCACACTAAACTCTAAGGGTATCCTTTAGTATAGCATAGCTCAGGGATTACTGAGTAGGATTTTGCAAACAAGGTATCAAACTTTAAGTTGAAGCCTCTTGCATCAAAATGAAGCAATACAAATTATCAAAAGTTAAGCTCCTCCATAGCAGCTTGCAAACGTGGGAACGTTTTTTGAGCCAGCCAGTAAAATGTCAAAAAGTTGCCGCCCCAATGCTCCCTTTCCCCAGAAACAAACCTCCTCGAGTTCCTTTTCATCAACAACAACATCTGTACTCTCTGCAATTGCCGTACAACCAAACATCACAGAAGATGGGAAGGGCCAGAATTGCGACAACTCGTAACATATATCATGCAGTTTAAGACCACATTCTTCGTGTATCTCTCTCTGCACTGTTGTTTCAAACGATTCACCTGGCTCCATGAACCCTGCAAGACACGTGAAAAACCCCGATGGGAAGACTGCTTTTCTACCCAACAAAATTCTGCTTTCGTCCGGTGATTTCACTAAAACCATGCTGACAGGATCTACACGTGGGTAGCAAGCATGATGAGTATCAGCTGAAATAAACACATATATACGAAATTACGAACATTTCTTAAACGTTCTTTCGGTCTCTTTAAATTAATTGATATTTTTTCACAACAGAATACTGCTTTGGTCTGGTAACTTGGTAGTCATCTCAAGTCAAGCCCCAGTCAAAAATACTTTGCAATACTGTCAGAACGAAATACAAATTGTGAACAAAATGTAAGTTGTTTATTATGCTGTATTATGCTACATGCTCAAGTTTTTATTTATTTACTAAACTAGCAGATTTCATCATTTATTTATTTAGAAATGAATCTGCTTCGACCATCCAGTTAGATTATTTCAAATTATTTTGCAACGGAGAATGAAACGGTATATGCAAAAAAAAACACATTTTTCGAACTCAGACTAGTTTTACGGACAGAAGTAGTAAAGGAATAGGAATAATGGAAAAGACTCAATTTGTAAATATGAAAGGTCTGCTTTGCAATCAGAAATTAAGTATTAAACTCAGATTTTGGTTTTAGAATGCCATGTTTGTTCTGTTCTTAAATATGGCCCATAAATAAATGTAAATTAAGGAAAGGTGACACAGATAAAAGAAATGCTTTTGAAATGTGGTGCTATCGGCAGATGTTAAAAATGAGTTGGATAGAAAGAGTTTCAAACGAGCAAGTACTGCTGCAGATAAAGCAGAGAAGAACATCGCCAGAAAAAGTCGCTAGAATTAAGTTAGCTTACTTTGATCAAATAATCCAAGGAGAAGGTATACCATCACTATTATTCTTTGGCAGAATGGAAGGCAAACGAGCAACGAAGGGCGTGCATAGATAACATCAAGGAATGGACCGGACCAAAAGAGTAGCCGGAATGAGTCGGAAATATTAAGACCAAGCCCGGAAAGAAATTATCCGCCAACTGAATCTTTAAGATGCGACTCAATGATGATGTGATGAGGATGATGATTAAAATTGTGTTATGAAATATATTTTATTTGTAGTGATGTCACTATTTATGAATAAAGGTTGTTTCAAAATGTTTTCAAAATGATTGGTAGTTTTTGACTTACTTTTGTTTATTTTCATTTGATTGAAAATCATTTGAAATTAATTTGTTTAAATACTTCAAGTATTTCATTACTGGCATGGAGCTGCAAAATATTCTATCCATAAATTGTAGACATGTTGCTTGAAGTCTATTTCTTTTTAATATAACAACAAACGGATGAAATTTCAAAGATAGAAAACGAGGAGGAGGAAAAATTAAAAAAAAACAGCAGCTTCAGCTCTTTCTCTCTGATTATGAAAGAAATAGAATTAGGACTGAGTCTAATAAATTGCCGAATACTCGTATCTTCACCCATGTTGGTTAATTACAATAATAAATGTTAGTAAACGTGGCACTAGTGTTGTTTTCTGTTGTCTTTTCTCTCTGACCTTACAGTCTCAGGCCAACATAACGTTGCAACTGTGCCAATTTTTAAATATCCTCCTTTCTAATTAGCCACCACGGATGAGTAGGACATTTTGCAACTTTTGTTCTGCATTCCCGAAACGAAACCAAATCAAATCAAATTAAACGAATGGAAATGGAAAGCGAAACGAATGTAAATAAAATGATGCATATCAATTTAAAGATCTTTGTTTCCTGGAGATCACCCAGCTTAAATAATTGTGCCTCTTTTTGCTCTTTAAAGATCAAAGGCAAAACCAATACCTCTCATGAAAATGGAAATTTTAAAGATTTTTCATATAATTTTTTTGGCATAGTCGTGAGCTTCACAAGAGTATCCAGTGAATAGCTATGATTATCTGTGTTCGTATTGAACGAAATGAAGTGTGACCATGACTACGTGACTTTTGGGTCCTGTATTTGGTGTCCGTTGCCTGGTTGTGTATTGTATTAAAAAGATGTCTTCTGGAAGTAGAGATTCACTGTGTCTAAATTTACTGGTTTAATTTAACTGTACTGACCTTGCCTGGTTTTGCATGCTGCATTGCTACAAATCCTCCGATACCCCCCTTCTGTCATGTTACTTTTTGAACCACATTCAGGACAAAACTTATGACCTTTATGCCAGGCAAGGAGACCACGTGCTTGTGCAGCAATAGCTGATTGCATCTCGTTCAGCAGGGCCATGCCAAAGAATGCATTCCTGAATCTCGTGTTTTCATCTTTGACTAAGCTAAGAATATCTGACTCGTCTGTAGCTTCGTCAAGTTCAATTGCAAACCAGTCTATTTCTTCTGATTCAGGTTTCCTTTCCGTGCCAAGAAAAACAATTTCGTTTGTTTCTTTCACGCAAGGAACCGTTTCCACTAACTGCTTGAAAGTAACGGTCCTTAGAGAATTGGCCCTTTTGTCTTCGATACTGCGAATTAACGGCTTTAAGGATTTGAAAACGACCACCTTGCTTGTGTCTTTCTGCAGCTTTGCCTGCAGCTGTTTTTCGTCGTTTCTTATAAGAGCACAACGGTCGATGAAATGACCACTGTAAAAGTTCAACTCGTAGCTTGATATTTTGTCATTTATTCCATCCAAAGATTTTTTTGTCTGGCCCTCTGTGTCTACGGACTTAGTAGTTTGTCTTTCAGAGATTTTTCTAGAAAGAAGTGAAATGAAACTAGGATTCCTATGTTCATGAAAATATGAAGATATACTGATAATAGACAATTTTGCTAAAGATGGCAGAAGTAGTATCATGAGCAAGATGCAAGGTGTTCTATCATTGAGACAGCAGTTAATTCTATTGCTATTTGAAAATCGAGCACATTGCATCTTGGTCATAATACCCCTTCCGCCATCTTCAGCAGAATTGGCTATTGTGCTGTGGCATTTAGTTAACATGTACCTCAAATATATAGTTGAAATCCGCTTTCTCAAACATTTGCAGCCATTTCAAACAAATATTTCTGACACATTTCCTCTTGCTTGGCTTTCTTTTCTTATAAAATACTGCCCCTTAATTAACATTCTTTATCTCGAACAGATTTAAATTTCCTGCAATAGTTTGAAACATATGATGTTGACTGTGTTGTGAAAAGGATTTGGTCCTAAGACTGATCCTTGTGGAACTTCTTTATTTTTACAACTATGTGATGTCGTAATCAGAGTTTCTTCACTTGCAAAAACTATTAAAAAAATATGGATGATTTAAAAACTATTGTCATTTGAACACACTTAGAATGGTACAAAATGCAAATTTTATAGGAATCAAAAAGTTGTCCATATTTTAATGTTCCCCATTAGCATTATTACCATATTCATAAGCTCACATGGTCTCAAGGTTTTGTTTAATGGAGAAACTGCATTCCTATTTTTAAATTAAATTCAACATTACCAAACAATAAAATGTTACCTGAGCTTCAATGAATGCTGCTCTGCATTATCTAAGGCATCCTCAAAGGCCTGAACAAAGACTTTGTGCTTCATAAGAAATTTACCATTCAAGTGAATAACTGGAATGTCGTATTGGTACTTTTCAAACCATTCAGCATTTGACTCTTTGCCAATATCCACTGTTTGAATGTCACACTGGAAACAAAAAATTTTAAAAATTTAATGTCTGTTTTTGGAAATTTCACCTGAGGTCCTATAACGCAATGTGCCTTTACTTAAAAAAAGTGAAATAAGATTGTTTGATAAGACTGATCAGAAGTGTTGTAAAAAATTAATAAAAATGGTACTTTGGGATTGCCCAAAACAAAATGTTAAATTTATCGGTTTGACAAACACGTTTCTAATAATTTTAAGGAAAATATCAGTCCAGCTCATATATGTGCTAAAATTGGATGGTTCTACTTGAACTACATGAATATAATGTGCAAGAAATAAATTATCTCACCCTTCCATTGTATGCATCTAATATGTCTTTTGCAACATGACAAAGTGTGCAATCATCCTGTTTTGAACAAATGTTAAGAATGTGTAAACTTTTTGTAAGATACAGTATTTATTTATAAAATTGTAATTTGTGATTATTTTTAACATGATCATATTTTCATTTCTCGAGATAATGGCATAATTTTCATTTTGGTATGTATTGTATATGGTTTTAAATTTTATGTTTTTTTTATTATTAAATTTAAAATTAAATTTCATTTTATTTAATTTTCTATACAATTTTTTAAAATTTCATTTCTACCTATTTCTTAATGTATAATTTATATCTAAATTATTACTTTATTTTTGTTCCTTATTATTTTTACGTCTTTAGATAATTGCTGTGATCCATTTTGGTCTGACTGATAGAACTTGAGATACAGGCCACAGGCACAGGTAGTCAATACTAAAATATTTTATTCATTAAAAAAACGTTTTGATGTTTCGTTTTTTTCTTTTGTTTTCTCAAGAAAACAAAACATTAAAAAAAATATTTTAACTGGCTTGGTTAGGCTACCTGTGACTATTTTGCTAATCTGCTATAAAATGCATGTCCGCACCCCTCCTCCCCCCCTGTTGTAACAATAAGATAGACCTTTTTTGTGCTACCTTTGTGTATAAAGTAACAATTGGAAGGTTTGATGAAAGGTTTCTTGACAATGAAAAAGTTCTTGTACCCTGTCTTGAGTTTTTCCTATTAGAAAACATAAATTCTCCATATGTTTGTTGTTGTTGTTGTGCTGCCGCTGCTGACAGATTTGCATTCTCGTTGTCAATGATTCCAAAATATGCACTTCGAATGTGAATCATTGATGAAACGAATTGCCTCGTATAAACAAACTTTTTCGGATCATATCGAGAAAATATTAAGCTTTGCAGAAAGTTGTGATTCAGATTCAGATTACTTCTTCTTATCAGTTTGGCAGCCATGTTTGTTTTTAACTAACAGCAACCACAGCAACAAATATTATGAAATAATGTGGCAGGAATGAAATATTTAAATATTCAAATTTCGTTTACCAGTAAATATTTATTTTGTTAAAATGTACGATAAAACATTTTTTTAAATCTTATGAGGAATGTAAATTTTCTTATTGCAGAATATCTTAAGATAACGTAAAAAGACCCCTTTGACTTGTACCCTTGTTTCTCGATCTTAATTATTTCACATGCGATATATCAGGCCCTGCTCTTCCGTCAGATGTTGATTGGAAGTATTTGAAGGTGAAAAAATGATGGAAAGTGTGAGTCAGCTGCTGCTGCGTTGAACTGTCACGAGACTTTCGGCATATTTTTTCTTATCGAAAGCAGAACGGAACGGTTACTTTCCTTGTTAATAAATAATGGCTTATCAGAAAATGGTTGAAGAACTTAGTCCAAGTGGAAGCGAAGACGACGATGAAATCGAAATGCCGCCCGAGATTGAAAAACGCCCAGAAGAGATTAGTGCGGAAGGAACATTGTCAAAATGGACTAATTACTTGCATGGCTGGCAAGATCGGTTTTTCATTTTGAAAAATGGCAATCTTTCATACTACAAATCGGAGTTCGACACTGCTTTTGGGTGCAGGGGATCAGTTAGTATTTCAAGAGCCAAAATCGAGGTTAGGATTTTATGACTGCTGCCTGAATATACCTGACTTGACCCCACCGCCCCCACGCAACAGCACGCACCGCCACCGGCTATAAACCCCGCCCATGCGCCGAACCGGCTATAAATTTAAAATGCAATGGAATGCTGGTTTAGTTTAATTAATTTAGGGGTAATTTGTCTAAAAATAAATACATGAAGCCTGAAGGCAGGCTTTTAATTTACGATAAATTTTTATTTCTACTGTACTGTAATACTGTGCCCCAAAAAAATAGTGGAAAGTTTTCCAGTCTGGAAAGTTTGCATTTTTTTGTGTGCATATCATATATGCTATTACATCAAAATTCTTCAAATGACAAGTACAGCTTTCAGTTGCTCGCATAACATTTGTTTTGCATGCGATAGAATCTTGCCTCAACTTTTTAGTATAGTTAGGTACCTAATTATAGGCCAAGACAAAAACCATGCTGATTACAACAAAACGAGATTACAGCAGACAATTTATTTTGAAAATATTGGTTAATTCATTCCAAAG
This sequence comes from Phacellophora camtschatica, assembly GCA_036873815.1. Taxonomy (NCBI): domain Eukaryota; kingdom Metazoa; phylum Cnidaria; class Scyphozoa; order Semaeostomeae; family Ulmaridae; genus Phacellophora; species Phacellophora camtschatica. Next base: position 3,674 of record JAYJMH010072377.1, on the reverse strand, counting down.
TAAGCAATTTTGTTAAATTTGTTAAAGGGTACACTTGCTCGAATAGATGTTCACCTAATTTGAAATGCTTTAGCAGCAAGACAGTATATATCTCATTTATTTATGGGAGTTTGCATGGTTTTTAGTCCTGATAAATAAATGAGCAAATGTCTCAATAGTTTTTGGGACACCCAACACAATTCCTATCACAGAGAGGACAGAGAGAGTGTCTAATGGTATGGAACAGTTGTGTGCATCTCTCTCTAGTTTTCTAGAACTGTTTTGTGTGCATAAATAGGCCCCAACATAGCCATATGTTGTTTCCACGACAGTGCATTGTATAAAAACCTGAAAATTCCATTGATAAAATGAAGTGATGGACACATAAATCTTTTGTGCACACAAGGAAAGCATAGTTTGATTGTACTGTACCAAACTGCAGAGTTTTGCAATAGTGGCTGGTGCACCCAAGATTTATTGAAAAATCTATCTTACCACACCTGAATACAATGCTTGAACAACACACAAAAACAATAGAACTACTGTAAATTGGTAAATGACTGAATCAACACTTCCTACCAATTTAGTTCTCCTGCCAATTTAGTTCTCCTGCCAAATAAGCACCTCCGGGTAAGGGCTAAAATTTATAATGATCGCTCCCTGCTGAATAAGCGCTGTTTAGATTTTTGAAGCAAAAATAAAGTTTATGGTAAAGATATTGAAGAAATGTCAGTTCAATCATAGAAAATTAATTTGCAATGGTTTTCTTACTAAGGCAGAGGATACTAAAACTACTGTACTTGGAAGGGCTGTATATCATCCTGCGTCATCTCTTTTTGTATTAAATGTTTCTGTGTATGTAATCTTTATTTACTTATTTTTTAGCTTCATGAATATGACGATTGCCGATTTGATGTCCATGTAAATGATAATATTTACTACTTGAGATCAAGGGATTCTGATGAAAGAAGGAAATGGACAACAACACTAGAAGTTGCAAAGGTACTGGTAATTATAAGGATTTTCATTTCTCAAAGATTTTTAACATTATGTTATTGTGGAGGATCTTTTGCTTTAACATTTATGATTCTGGTTGCATTTAATAAAAGATAAAAGAGACTTCAACTTTAAATTTGATACCTTGCTTGGCTAAACCTTGTGAAAGGTGGTTTCCAAAAACCCAGGGAAGTTCACCACTGCGAAACTAGAGGCAGCAAGAAAGACACATTTTCAAAACTTTAATTAGCCAATAAGGTGATAAAAGAAATTACAGGCATTCAAAAGCTTGAAAACTTAATCGAACTGCAGTAGTTTAATTAGTTTCGTCATATATTAGTTTCATCATATATTAGTTTTGTCATATCAATGTCGACAATGAAATCATCTCAAAGTTAAAAGTCTATTCATAAATTCATGTGTAGCAGGCCTGGTTGTTTGAGGAGAACTACTGTAGAAGCATTTTAGGGGAGCTGCGTATTGCTAATCTAGAAAAAGAAATTCCTTTCCTCAAAGTTTGCTTTTGTATTGTTTTCAGTAAATCCATGTACTAGGGATGGCTTTCTTGAACAGTAACTAGGGGAGCAATTCAGTGCTTGCCTTCTAAATTTCTCATGGCCAGACCTTGTTGTAATGGTCATTAGATTTTGACATTGATGATCAATTTCCCTCTGGTTTTGTGGAAGCGTAAAATTTGTACTGTTGAAACTCTCTAGCTCCAACTCGCTTATAACTTGACTTCTTGGTTACAGTAACTCAAAAAGTTATGTATATACCTATATTTTTCTTTGAGGGCTGCTAAGTATTTATTTAGCTTTGGCTATCTTGAAAACTAGCTGTCTTGAAGAAATTGTCATTCCCTTTCATACTTTAAAATGAACTAAATTTTATTTTTGTGTCAAAGTTTTTTAAAGTGCAGTGAAAAGTGCAAAATCAAATACCAAGGTTGTTTTGATGCAGAAATGTAAGATGCGAAGCAAAGTCAGAGTTTTTAATTTCAATTCAATGCTTTATAAGATCTTTACAAGAGTTTGAAATAATAAGAATTTTATTGTTTTGAGTGTTTAAATAATTTAAAAATCTGACAAGCATTTGAAAATCAGAGTTTGTTTTTGTCAAGTACCGAATGTCCCAAAAAGGCTACCATTTCCAAAGATTCTTAGATGAGCTTGAGATGATTCAACTTGACGTTTGATACCATGTTTGAGTTTACACCAAATGAAAGTGCAAATTTCGTGTTTCTGCAGAACCAGAGGTTTTGACATTTGAGAATATGATATTTTTGTTTTTATAGCAAGCAGAATCTGAATATGGATCAGAAACTCATTTGCCCAAAGTTGGCTCAGTTATTTCTCTTACATCGTTACCAAGTATCCAATCTTCATCATCATTTAAGGTAAAAAAATCTATTGATACATATATATACAGTTGGTAAAATTGTATTTTGTAGTTTTTTTTGTACAATCGATACTGAGAGAGTGAAAAATCAAATGAAAATAAGAGCTATGAAATAAACGTTATGCAGCAAAAATTTACAGTTCAGGCACTACTTCATCAGTAAGATGAAAAGTCACATGTCAAAATTTTTCTAGAAACTAGAAAATATCCACGATTGATGTTAGTCCATAATTTGCATTTCATTGAAATAGTACAAATTAAAGACTACAAAAGCACGCCTACAGAAGTACAATTGCTATAAGAAGCAAAGCTTGACCTGAAATCTATTGATGATTGTACGATTTTCTATATGTCATTATTTGTTATTACAACGACTGGACGAAAACCGCCTTTGCGAAAATTTATCATCAGACAAATCAGCACTTTAATTTTTATAATTTTGCCGCATACTTTTAATTTCATATCTCATCAAACGCTTGAACTTTTTTTTACTCACTTAATATACCATATCTATGTATTTAGAATGTTTTGAACTTTGAATTAAAGTGAATTAAGTTGCAATCACTTTATATTTTTAGAGAGGCGATGGATTGCGGGAAAAACTGCTTGAAATGGAAACATTTCGGGACATTCTTTGCCGTCAGATTGACACACTTCAGTCACATTTTGATTCCTGTGCTAACAAAGATTCCAAATTAGATCCAGTTGGTCTTGATTTGGACGAAGATGATTTTGATGCAGGTAAGAGATTTGGGAGATTTAAATTCAGGACGAGTTTAAGTGCGATTACAACAGGAGAAGCTATTGAATTTCAAATTTAAAGAATATCTCTGTTCCCATCGTGGGGGCATCAGAACGTTGTACTTTTTAAATGTTCAGCATGAAATATGTCATTTGTTGCCGTTTTTTTGGAAAAGCAAGCTAAGTAGTACCCCCAAGGAGCATCGAAAATTGGCAAAATCATAGTGACAACAAGATGGCTTAATCCACGAGGAACCTTTGAAATGATCTTATCAGCAGAAATTAGTTGTGGAAAATGGAAAAAACATTTCCGCCGCTAATTTTTGCTCTTTTTTAGACCATATTTCTCGCACTACAAATAGCGAAAGAAATGTGTAGAGCATATGCTTCTCAGCATAGAGGAAAATCTTTTTTTATGCGTGCGCAAGTTCATTGAGCAAAAATGCCGCGAAGCGATAAGGATTGGAATTGCTCTCTACAATGACTACCAGTGTCAGTGAGGTTTGCTCCGTTGTTTATTGTTTGAAGGCTACAAACAATAAATAAAACCAATATGGCGG
>JAYJMH010072367.1:0-10997 GCA_036873815.1 Phacellophora camtschatica | reverse complement strand
GTAATTCTAAAAATCCTACAACACGATCCTTTGAGAGCGTAGGCCAAAATTAAAACTAAGAAATATATATATTCTTGCTCAATGTCAACTTGAAAATGTGGATGGCTGGTCGGATGATGTCATAATGCAGATTTCCTTCTTGCTTTTTTGCGATGCAATGGCCAACCAGCCTTATGAGATAATGTAAAAAATTATATAAAAAGATTAGAAAATTTGTTCGAAATAAACTCGCAAAAAATGGATATTTGATGACGTCAGCAACCACGCGCAAACGGAGACAAAATTGCAAAGGCCAATGCCAATGGGCTTCTTCTCCATACCTCAAAATACTAAAAGCAATCTAGAGATACTGCGTGACTCAGTTACCAAGAGAGACGATTCGTTGGCAAAAAATCTCTAGTCATAAAAAAAGACAGGATGCAAATAAACTAAAAAACAAAAACATTATTTATAGTGTAAACACTGGTATCTCAGAAAATATTCACATAAATTGTTGAGAACATGCCTTGAAAAGCACCTTTAGGTGTTTTAGAAGCGTACGAGGGGGGGGGGGGGGTGTAGAAAATTAAAAAAAATATTCTCCTTTTGTTTGTGATACTGCATGTTTCAAGTCTAGTAGTTTACAAAAACGTTATATTTCGAATAATGTAAATAAAAAAATATGTAATAATGTAAGGCAGATTCTCTTTAATAATCGAGAACCTTGGTAACTAGTATATTATAATATACCTGCAATTAAAACAGGTGGGATAGTAATATCACACTGCAATGCTGACAAATACACGTTCTCGTTGAAAGACATATTTGAGTAGTGGATTTTGTTTGAGTCAGCGAGTTAATTCAATTAAATATTTCATCTAATAAATTACGAGAAAACCGTCAAGTCAGTAATGCAAGTATTCAATCGAAAATCGTTATCGACATCTCAAAATCATATTTGTGAATTGAACTAACTACTACAATAAAAGAAGAGTTGGTTGTTCTTGAAGATTCATTGGAAGAGCTTCAATCATTGGTTGGCTGATCAAACTTGATTTAGAAAGCATTGCGTTTTGAACAAATAAACTAATTTTTCATCAGGTAAAAATGAAAAGTGTTGGTTTAATATAAACAATAATTAACATACAATATGTAAATTTTGCCCAATGCCAAGTCGGAGAGCTCACACGTGTTTATGAATGGCAAACCAGTGATTGATGTGACACCCGCCACTTGTTGGAAGCAGCTCAAAGTCAAAGCAAGACAAACAATAAGTCAATGTGAAAGTAACATTACGAAATGATGTTTAAATTGTTTACAAAGAGACGCGACAATTTGCGAAAACTGGCGAGAAAATAAAATTCAAGGCGAAGGACTAAGACTTGATGCAACAAAAATAGTTCGCAGTGCATCAACAAAAATAGAGCACTGAAACGATGCTTTTTCTCTGAGTTGTATACAAATGCTTAAGTTTATGTTTTCAGAAGACAATATTGAGTGCACCATAGCAAACCAAATACGTCAACTATTGAATGCATCACTGCGTGTTAAATATAGTTTGTGTGAAACTTATATTACTTTATTCATGGTTGCTAATTGCAAAAACACTGTCGGCAAGAAACTAAAACAGCTGTCACGGTAAATTATTTTTGTAGATCTTAGTCTAATTTGAAAAGCTACCGGAAGGGTGTAAGCATCGAAGAAATTATTCAAAAACACAGATTGTATTATCAACGTGAATTGTCAAGACAACGAAAATGTTAGAATGTGAACTCAATTCTGAAATAAAAAAAAACGAAGATGTTCATATCATATACTGAAAAGCTGGTGGCGCATTTTCATAACCAAATAGATTCTTGAATAGTTAATTTGGACCTGTAAAGATCATCACACACCAAGAAATTGTTTTAAAAACATTTACAGTATTACAAACGCGAATGGTGAAAACAAAGAAAATTTCAGAAATGTGCATTCATTCCTGAAATCAAAACAACAGAGTCACACTTCATTGTTTATACCATACATGGAAAGGCCGGTGGCGCATTTTCATAACAGAATAGAATCTTGAACAGTTAATTGGGACCTGTAAAGATCGTTTATACACCAAGAAATTGTTTCAAAAACATTTACAGTATTACGAACGCGAATGGTGAAAACAAAGAAAATTTCAGAAATGTGCATTCAGAAATGTGCAGTACACTGAAACGTTTGTGGTGCGCTATCATAACCAAATTGAATCCTGAAAAGTTAACTAGGACCTAAATAAAATAAAAGGATTGAAATTGATAATACGCTGAAGAAATTTGAGACGTTCCTGCAAATGCAGCTGCAATGAATCAAAGTTGTGCAACAAAAAATTTATTTGCATAAAATTGATTCGCGTTGTTTCTTTAAAATGTTGCTTGCAGATATTGCCGAGCATTGAATGATCGTACACAGAACAGAAACACGATGAAAAGGTGTTGATGATCTGTTGCCTGAAGAAGAAATGAAAGAAGGAAAACAATACGAAAAGTTATTGTTAAAATTGTGTGGCCATGTAGTTTTCAAAAGTGAAGTGTGCTTCAACTTGAGTTACTTCTGCGAGCAATATGAAAATGCTTGCAATTTCCGATACAAACGATACTAGAAGTGAAGGAAGAAGTCAAGAAGTTGACATGTTTCACATAAAAATGCAGAAGGTTTGATTTATTAAGAATGTTTTGACACTGATATGAGAAAGTTAACTAACATTGATAACAAACGACAACAAATAAAGATAAGCAATACGCAAATAGAATTAGAAACAGACTTTTAGATTATGCAAAAAATGCTAAATTGTGCGCAAGACGTTGCTGGAAGATTGTAATTCACTGCTCGTGAAACTAAACCCACGTATAAAAGCTTGTATTTAATTAACTGCCGTCAGGTTCAAATAAAAAGCGAGTTGACTTCAGGACTGCAGAATATTTTCAGTTCATGTAGCCTAAAAGGAAAGTATATTAATAAATGGGAAATTGAAACTGATCGACTGAAATTGAAACTGATCAACAGCAACCCATTCAGCAGTACTTGGTTTGCTACAGGCATTCTTGATGAATTACTTCGACGATCTGTTGAAAGGAAGAAAGACATTTTTGCAATCGCTAAGACATGCGTTAAAAGTAATCGAAACATCGTCCAATGAGAACCAGGCATAGGCAAGTACTCGCAATTATTGCATTTTAGTAATGTGATCCCAAGAAGGTATCAAATTTTTGATTTGAAAATAAATCGCACAGACGAATTTTTGAAGTCTTCACCAGTAGAGAAAGAAATCTTGGCATTCGAGTGATCATCATCAAAGAATAACAGAAATATGGATACTTGTGTAAACGGGTTCGCAGGAAGATTGCTGTTATATGAGTACCAAGCAATATTTCTCACAATTCTAAACATTCTAACAATGGTGGCGACTTTCTCAACCAATTTCATGGTTATATTTGGTCTGCTTGGGACGAAGCAATTAAGCTCAAAAGTCAATCGTATGTTCCTTGGTCTCGCCATTAATGATGCGTGTGTCGCGACAGTAGTGCAACCGCTGATGTTAATACTGCTCGTTGCCAAGCCAAACGAACGATCCTGTAAGCTGGAGTTAGTTACGCAGTACTTATCAGCATTTTTTACTCATAACTCGGCCTTCTTCATTGTCGCCATTGGCATAGAAAGAATGGTTAGCGTCCGCGACATTACTGTGCCGCGGGACATCAAGTTTGTTTCATACAAGCGAATAAACCTATTCATGTCATTTAGCATTTTAGCCGCTTCGGCGATAGCAGCAGGAATTACAGCGTCATCGCTTCGTGGAAATTACGAAATAGCAAATGTAATTCTTATGGCGATTGATTTATTCGCTTTGATGACGGTGTACACAGCCTATATTGAAACTTATCGCGCGGTAATGCATCACACCAGAGAAACTCAAATTCTTCGCAGAGACCGGTTACCACCAGCGTATGCTACTGCTATGGTAAAAGCAATCATGCTCATAATATTTTTTCTGTTCGTCAGCTACACTCCTTATCTCTGCGGAGGAATAATTGTGTTCCACAACACATTTATGGTGGGGGAAAAACTGGACTCAAAATTCGCATTCGTCATGTTTCTTTCGCAGACATTTGTGTATTTGAACTCATTTTTCAATGCGGTCATTGTACTGTACAAAAACAAGCTATTACTAAGATACGTCCAAGAAAGATTTCAAATCGCTTCAAGAAACCTTGGCATAAACTCAACTGGAGGACGAGGCAACGTTTGCTGCACGCCTGCTGATAGAGTTAGACACATCAGGCCAAAAATCAATCCAGCGGAAGAATGTAGATTATAGTTTTAATAATTTTCACTGTAAAGCCTGTTCCTATATAAACTCGAGAGTCCCGCAGACGGTCTGCGATTGATCGCCGGCACTCTACAAATTTTAATGGAAACATAAATCTTAAGGTGTCTGCGACGATCGCAGGCCATCTGCGATCCTTGAGAAAAAGTTGAACGTGCTCACAGCTTATCACCGGCTCGTTACGATTATATGGAAACACTTTCAACGGGAAGGTGTCGGCGATCAATCACCACAGACCGTCGTAGATCGTCGCAGACCGTCTGCGGCACTCTAAAATTCTATGGAAACCGGGCTTAATGATGGAAGAATAAAATGGAATGGAAAGATTAAAAGGTTCAAAATGCAAAGCAATTCAAAATTTTGACAAAAACGTTTGGCTTTTTCAAACTATATCGGGTTTTGCCGTACTGCCCTCAAAATTTTGATTGGGTCGACAAAGCCCGGTTTAACCCATGAAACAGACCTTAACCCTTTCACGCCCGGATTTTTTTCTGCTAAACAGGCAAATCCTATTCAAGTTTCATTTTTCAGGGTGTAGCACATGCAAAACAACTTAAATTAATTAAGAAAAACCCACGTTGAAATATCTGAAATTAATGTAAAGATCTACCAGCATTTACCTCCTGAAAAAAAAAACGTTTTACTTCGTTTGTAAATGGGCAATATGGCCCTTCCCGGGGTGAAAGGGTAAAGCTTAGTTTGCATACATTCGTAGCTGCAGTTATGTCACTTGCAACAGTGACTGTTCTTGCATTTTCCGTCCACCCGCACCCGCACCCGCAGGCAGTTCGCTGAATTCCGCAGGAAAGTGTTTCCATTGGACGGTTGTCGGCGGTAACGAGAAATTTCCTCGGCGATATGGACGGTTGTAGGTGGTACCGGTTGGGCGAGAAGTTGAACTCACTCAATTTTCTCCCTGCAGCTACAGCAAACTTACAGCATTTCAAACTCTCTGTCAGCAGTACCGGAGAGGAAATTTCCATTGCAAAAAACTGCCTGTGGTACCGTACCGGGAGCGTGGAAGATGGTAGCATGATTGCAGACTTTACTTAATCACTGCGGAGGAGGAAATCATAATGCGTCCGCAGTGGTATAGTAAAGTCTGCACGCAGGAACACTATGGTAATTATATGTGTAAGAGAGTAGAGCGATGTAGAATAAAGCACACGTCGTGTAGCGTAGAAAGTTTGAGTTGATGTATCTTTTTTGTCAAGTTGAGAAGACGCTCAACAGAACAGTGCAGTATCTCCAGGGGGGCAGTACCACCTGGCGTGGATTGGGAGGGGGGCGTGTCCTATATTTTTGGGCCTGGGATTTCAAATTTGATGTTATATTTTTGCGTCTGAAAAGTTCTCATCAAAATCATAATTTTGGCTCTAAAAATTTGAAATCTTATACTTTTAAGTAAAATATTAGGAAATAGCATAGAAATGCTTATGAAAAGATCTTAGCGGCAGAAAAATTGTATCAACATGTTCTATATAATTATATTTTTGGGTTTGCGCCTTCGATTCATTATATTTTTGGGACAGCTCAAGATTTTCTTAAATACGTCCCCCTACCCCAGTATCATGTTATTCATGAAAAGAAAGTAGTATCTTGTAAAACTACGTTGAGTTAAAACAGAAGCAAATTTGAATCTAATTTTTAACAGCCAACACATAATAAAAGGAGAAAATCACACTAAGCTTACACAAAACACACACCAGTATGGGAATCAAGCAGGTGTAAGAAGTAAATAATTAAAGGATGATTACATTACTAACAATAATGATCAAATAAATATGAAACAAATCCCTTCTTTTTGCATTTTGAATCTCACGGGGTTTACAACTTCACATTACACAAGGATTTGCTGTTAAAGTTCCTAAGATCTGTTACGAAAATATTAAACATTGAAAAATCTTTAAAATTATATGCAAAAGCTTGCTTTCATTCGCGCATGTTACTGGTATGATATCGAGGTTTTTGTGTCTATCTGAGTCTGTTCATATTAAACAAGCTGATTTGCGAGTGTTCGGATTGAGGCAAGCTGGAAAAAGCAACAATGGTCTGCTTTTGGCGCAAAACAGAATAACAATAACCAAAACAGTCTGCCTGGCCACAGTAATAAAAAACGAGGTAAAGACCATGAACACAAACATAAAGGGAGTGGCTAAAGACAAAGGCAATAGGCAAATCGAATGCGAAAAATGGAAAAGAAAGGCCAATCGGAAAGACAAAGAGGATGAGAATTGCGAAAGGGAATTTGTAAAAGGGTGTAATTAGGAAAAAGAAAGAAATTACCATGAAGGAAAGAATGAAACAGGATGCAAATTGACAAAGAGCATGAAAATTATGTGTGTCAATTGTTGTGATGATGTTGTGACATGTCCCACGATCGGAGGGGAGTGTGCCGAAGAGATTTTCTAAACCCACCCTATTTTGATGTTTAAATTTCCGTGTGTATACCCAACAGTAATGCTGCACAATATCTAACCCAACATTAAAGCATTTATACTAAAATTCCTACCCCTGCTTAGAGAATTTATTGCGACCATCGCATGATGGGGTTGTCAAAGAAACCTTGTCCAAATGTCCCAATTTCGATAAAGTTCCCGAATTTTTTTATTTCATTTAATGTCTTATATGAATATGCATGTTTGGTAAATTATGGTGTTTTTTTATTACCAAAAGAATAACGTCCTAAAAACATTTGTAAAGACCAATCTACCTTTTCTTAAGAACCTCTGCCATTTTAGAATTAATTTTTTAAAATATTTTATTTCTGAGTAAACGTTTCGAGTGTGTATGCAAGATTTATTCTCAAAACATAATTTTGTATGTTGTATAACTATTACTGTAAAAGATATAGCAATAAAAAAGATCCGCAAAAGATTGACCTCAAAAATGAAACTAGTACAACCAGTAATGTAGTGCCACTAAAATAACAAGGGGGGCTCTAATATAAAAATAACCCAAAACGATATTAAAGAGTAAAATTCTGTCGTTTTTAGGGATTAACAAGGGGGCTGAGCCTCCCTGAACCCTCCTAGCTCTACAGCAGTACAATCAATTGTCCTGGGTTACTTTTTACCGTGAAATAAATCCCTCATAAACTAAAAAGCTTCAAATACTAATATCGTAATGTTTTAATTGATATTTTGAGTCCTAGACTAAACTTTTCATTCCCGACAACGAAGAATATTCCCAAATTTTGGTTCCGATTTTTGATCTTCAAATATTTCGTTATTTTCTTTCAAACTATTTAAGTTGATCATTCAGGTAATTTGTGTGTAGCCCACAGCAGAAACCAGCAAAGAAAAATGTCCAGCAAAGAAAATATAATTCGTCACAAATTGACAAACAAGCCTGCCTTAAATCTGCACAGTTTTACTTGCAAGTAGATCAGTAGTGCTTTCCGTCAATCCAAAATTGGTTTCGGCAAGACTTTGCGACTTCTTCGTGGCCTTCACATGATAAGACGTTTCAGATGTAACGGCGGTGTCGCAACTTCTGTCTTGACTCATGTGCTTTACGCCAAATTTGTGTAAGTAATTCTTCATTATGTAGTTTCTGACGGTATCATTCTTGTAAATAAATATAACAGCATTCAAACATGAATTTAGATACACCAGCAAATAAGTGAGATATGTGAGCAGGGATAGAGTGGGGGTTAACCGTCGCTTTTGGATCTGAACCCGATAAAACCCCAACATCCCAACGATCACATAAGGGACATAACAAAGAAAAATTGCCCCCAAGATAAATAAGATCGTCATGATCATAGCGATGGCGTAACTTGGAGCATTCGGTGATTTTCGGAGTTGCTTGGTTCTTTTTAGGTGTCCTTTTACCTGCTTGTACGCTTGCAAATAAGCTGCGTAAATTAACAAAACAGCAAAAAAATCAGCAAGCAAGATAGCCATGTTCACCCACTCATAAACGCTATATATTGTCGACAATGTGTATGAAGCCCCCATGACAATAGATGCTGTAAAGGAGATTACCAGAAGAACAATTGCTCGCTTTTTTGTCATGATGGAATCGTACCTCTGTAAGTACTTCATGTGGATATATCTATCGATCCCAATGGCAACAACTGTAAATCCAGACAAGTGACCAAAAAAGAACGTTAGAAACTGCGAAGCGATTTCCAAGCGGCAGTTTTGCTGGTGGCTGTAGGTCGTAAAAAGTGCTCCAACCAAAGATTGGACTATTGCAGCAACACAACAGTCTGAAATACTCAAAAAAAAGAAAAATCTGTTTATTATAGTGCCCAACTGGCGACTTTTATACAGGCTGACAATAACCAAAAGATTTGCTGCAAAGGTGCAAGGAATCATCATGAAGTTGAGAGCAGCAACGGTTGTACTCTGGTAACTTTGAAGGACAAGTCGTCCGACAAAAGCATTCGGACACTCCACTGACATCTTTTTCCTTCAGGTTTCACTGCTAAATACAGCCTATTTCTTGATAGTGAGTACCATTTAGAATAAAGATCAAATGGAGTACTGGAAATGATAACCAGGACTGCTCTAAAATATCTTTCCACTGCCTGGCTATCCGTTTATTTCTGTCTGTCTACTTCTATCTGTCAACTTCTCCCGCAACGTCTTCTCGCAGACATAAAAACACAAAATATGTTTAGACGTATTTGACAAGATAATATATTTTATTCGTTCAAGTGGTGACAGTAGCCTAGGCCATACAATGCATAATAACCTATACTATTTGTTGCAATAAACAGTGATCGATGTTCAGTTCTTATCCATACATAAACAGTCCCCAGTTCACTATAGTGTTGAATGCTTCATTATATTATGAACTTGGATAATAGCGTTCAATTTCAATGTGCAGTGACAAAAAACGATCTTGTTTCCCGGAAGTTTGACTTTACATCACAACCGTAAGTCAACTTGATCGAAACTTAGTCAGTTCATAAATAGCATCGTTTTGTAATTTGTTACTGCCCCATTGACCACATCAATAAAATTGTGCAGCCTGTAATCTCGGGGGAAGTGGAGGGGGTAACTACCGTATATACCGGCACGGGGTGTTCAATTGTTTGGGGTTAGTTTTTTCATGCAAAAAATATATTTTAAGGTATAATTTTTGGGAAGATCATACATTTTGAGGTAGGCTATCATCTTTCAAAATACTTGATTACAATTACTAGATTATTGGGTAATTATTAGATAATGAATTTCGAAATGAATTCTCAATTTTTAGGGTATGCATTTTCTATTTCTTATAGATTTTGGGTAATGGTTTATGGAAAATTTCTAAATTTTAGGATGTGATTTCAGAAGTTAAAATAGCACACCCTGCCATCTGCCCATTGATCTTACCCCCACCCGGGCCAGTAATGCACCAAATTGTTTAACAAAACACACGCGTTTTGGTCAAAGAATTTTCACCCTGGTTCCAGATTACTGAAAGACTTTTTAGGGTCACGAGGAAAAGGTCTGTCCAAAGAGTCTGAAAGAACAATTGATTGTTCATATTTGAACCAGGTCAGTTATTGTTCATGCTTGACCCAGGCCAGTTTTGTATAGAAAACCACCAACAGGGAAATATTGAATTGAATTAATCTTTACTGACGTTCAGGTTTGCATAGGAAACCTACAGGGAATTCGTCCCTAGAAGCTAGTTAGGGGCAGCTGGGGCCAAACAAGCCTTATAGCAACTCTAATTATGGGGTAGCGACCCCATAAATAAATTCTGGCTAGCAAATAGACGCTTGTTTTTGACTATGTTTTTAAGAATAGTTAACTCCAGTCTGAGCTTGGTGTTTCTTATTATTTTGCTTCACTTCAGCTTCAAATGTTTCTTAAATTGTTTTTTTTTCTTCAACGGTTTGAGTTTGATGTGTAAACAAGATTTAAGGAAAGTACAGTAACCAAATGTACTATTTTCGTACGGTTATGTGGATTATAACAATGTGCATCAGGTAAAGATGATGCGGAACTGATTATATTCTAATCTTTTTTTGTGAAGGCTCAGCCTGGTGTTTCTTATAAAGGTTGCTCTTATTAAAAGAACCGTGTACTCAATGACACTGGATGACGCAATTTGGAGTAGATATGGGCATAAAATTGAATGACTTAATTTGCAATAGATATGGGCATAAAGTATGTGATATCGTGATGTTAAATTTGGAAATTTTGAGGGCTTGGTAACAAAAATTCAAGAACATTTGTTCATGACCTGTCCGGTTCCATATTTGTCCGGGTCGAATGGCCAAGTGGTTAAGGCGGTATGTTTCGAAGCCAAACTCTCTCTGTGAGAGCGCAGGTTCGGGGCTAGTTGTCGGAACTTCTACAAAACCCACTGCCAACTCAGCTGTCTCTCCGTTCCAGGTCGGTAAATGAGTGCCAGCTCAGCGGTGGAGTACAAGATTATCAGACCAGGAAAGGAGTGGCGCCCTCCCCCGCAGCGCCCTCCCCTACCCGTTATGGGTAGCAGCAAACGAAAAGGAGCCTTCGGGTTGCCTTCGAGCTAGCGGTGGGCCTACTTTCTTACTTACAGTATTTGTCCATAAAATCAATAAAATTATTTTTGCAAAAACATTTTCCGAAATTTTTTTTCAAACGTTTTATTATTCTTCCTTTACGTTCATTTGTAAAATTTACTGGTGATAAAAATAATCTTAAATTTACTAATTCATTAATAACAAAAAAAT
>JAYJMH010072356.1:0-10998 GCA_036873815.1 Phacellophora camtschatica | reverse complement strand
CAGTTCAGTTAGGTTTTTACCAAAACCAAATATATTTGTGTCGTCGGCAAAGAGCTTGATGGGAAAGCTTGAAAAATATACGCATTTGGTATATTACAAAATTAATACAGATTAGAACTAAATGCGAACAAATAAATTCATCTACAGCTTTATAGCAACATTGTATCAATATCATATGATAATGATATGATACGAATTTTGATGTGAATTTGGGACAATCCCTAAGTGTACAATTATATATTATTACTAATAATAATAATAATAATAAAATTTGTGCAATGGGTATGGACCACTGCATGTTATCAATAAGAACATTATCTCAAAACTTAACTGGCATACTTTATCTCTTTATCATTGGAATAAAGATTTGGGCAAGCGATTTATTGATAACTGAGGATGTTTGGGTGTGTGCCTAGCATGCAATCGCTATTGCTTGTCTCTGGTTGGAATTCATGTTACCCAATTACTTTGTTGTGCATTTTTTCTTTATAAAACAGCACGCTAGTACTCATCAGGTAAAAATTGAGCATGGACAGGCTCTAAATATTTCCAAAATTGCAATAATTTCGAAAAATATTGTATTTTTTGTTACTTTATGTTTTGTATGTGTACATGTAAAGAGGGACATGCTATTTTCTTCTTAAAAGTGTTGATGATTTTATTTCGTTTTAAACATTTTTTTGGTACTGATGATGTTAAATGTATTATGAAAACTGGTTTGGAGCTAATTCTTAATTTATATTACATGTTTTTTTAAGGCTGATAAAGCTGCTGCAGTTGTAACTACTCCAACACAGCAGATTGCAGCATCTGGCATTGCTGCACAATCAGAGATTGATAAACTGCTAGAAGATATTGTATTACCATCTACCAGTTCAGGTATATACATAAACTGTTTTAAATTCAGATTGCTCTTCTTTCAGCTTGTTTAACATCTGTTCTGTTGATTTCTAATTAATAATGGGCTACGCTCGAAACGTCACGTTAAATATATTTATTATCAAAGTGCAAATATTTTACGTAATCTAGTTTTTTATTTACTTCTTGTTGCACTACACAGAACCAGAAGAAACATTTTTTGATCATTTATCATGTCATAAACGTCAGTATAAACCGCACAGAATAGTGTTATTCATTGCTATTTTTCTCGTGCAACAATGGTCCATGCCATTGCAACAAAAATAAATAATACGTTTTTTCCTTTGCAACAAAAATGAAATTTGACAATCCCACAACAATAATACAATTGACGGAATTGTAAGTTTAACAAATTAAAACTTTATGTTTTGTCACGTGAATGTCCTGTGATTCCTTTATTTTGGTCGCTATAACAGCTACGATGTTTACGAAGCGATTTGAAATATAGTCTGACTACGCCAGCAACAACGGTAAAATTTAAGTTGCCACAAGACGGAATTTTGTAAAACAATTGATTGCGGTTTCAAACAGGACAATTCGATTTGTCACTGTAACGAATTCATTTCAACACATTCAACGCAGCCAAACCAATCACAAAAAACGAAATAATAAAATTTAGCTGTCACTGTTTATTTTGATTTGATTAAGTGCACTCAGAGTATGAAATCTGGACTATTCTTTCAAGTCACATTGTCATGTTTTTACAAAATTCCCCCTGTTTGTTGGCACCTTATTTTCCCTGTCATTTTTGACCATATAATTTTCTGAAAGGTTGTTATAGCGTAGTTATAGCATATAGAGTAGTTATCTCGTTTTTGAAAGGCTAGTAAGAAGAAAAAACCTGGTATGGCCACATCCATAGTTTTTATCATAGTATGACCTGAAAATGTGTACTAATACGATTCTCCATTTTTTATCTAAATTGTGCGTGCTTATAAAAATATGAGTCAAATTTTCTGCAACGTTGTGCTGAGTTTTAGGTTGTATCATCATTGAGAGAATATGAAAACGAACTATGGGACGTTGATTTTGTTTTCCCTTTAATTTCTGACATTTTGTCTCCATTATTTAAAAAAAAATATTTCTTGTCCCTCACTATGTCATTCTATATTAGCTGCAGGTGAGATGTGTCTGATCATACCCTCTGCTCTGTGTTAGCATACCTTCTGTGTTAGCATACCGTATTTCTGGTTTTTACACGTTTTCTGTAAATTTATTAATGTGCTTTGGAAACAAAATTCATATTTTTGGGTATGTTGCACTATTGTACACAAATTTGTATGTATCTAGGTACTAAGTATGCTCCAATTAAATTCATTTATAAAAATGGAAGAATATTTATAACTGGTTGGGTTGAAAGGAAAAGAAAGCGCAATGAAACTTTAACTAAGGCCTTGTTTGCAAGGGGATGTGGCGTTACCCTACTAGCCAAGCTAACATTTACCTTGTTAACACTCGTCCAGGATTGACTCTACCCATGGTAACAACATATACTAGCGTTCTTCGTGATTGCCACTTGGCTACTAGGGTAACACCACAACGAAATTTTGCCTGTAATCTATACTTTTTTATTTTGGCACCAGATTAAGTAAGTAAATGATTAAGTAAGTATTAAAATTACAAGGTATATAAGATTAAAATTAAATGATAAAACGTTACATAAACTTCAGTAAAAAATATTGAAATACGAAGTAAGTTTAAAATGACCATGAATATTTTTCTTAGAGCATTTTATAATGAAGCTTAGTGATAATAGGTTTTATTATAAGTTTAATTTTCGCTAGTTTCATATTAAGGTTTAAAATGGAAATAAATAGAAGCAAAAATCAAAACGTGCAAACAGGCATTAAACGGCCAAACTTCTGATCATAGATGATTCAATAAAAGCTGAAATAATATTTTAGTATAAAGTTTATAGTATTTTATTTCAGTCATTTCAAGCTCTCAAGTGGCAAGTCAAGATAGCCAATCAATATCTTCTGGTGACAGTAAGCCAACATCACCACTGTAAGTTTTATTATTTATTGTCGAAGATCCATGAAAAAGTTTATGACCACATTAAAGGAACATGTATTTTGACATAATTTTAAAGTAGTGCCAAGTTTATGCCACAGTTCGATGCACATAGGTAAATGGTTTTGGAACTGAAATGCAGACAAACCAACCTTAAAGGCTGTATGTTATCCACTTTCTAATTCCGATACCTTATTAATATACCGATACTTTTTAATAATTTTAGCTGTTTTGGAAGTTTCCTATTTACGTTAATATATACTTTTTACTGTGAAGCCAACCTCCTATCAATTTTACAGCTTGATTTTCACAGCGGGTTCACTGGTATCGATTAGGTGTAAGCATGTGTTTCTGCTATTTTGATAAATTACCCCCTTTTCTCTGACATTTTACATTTAATTCCCCCCCTCCCCTTTCTCTTATCAGTGAGAAAATTTCTACTCTTTTTTCCCAGAATCAAGGAGGTTAAATTCTGCATACAATGTAATATACAATAGTGGTTAATATGATTTAAAGGCAATTTAAAAATACACATTATATTACATTATACATATATTATAAATAGCATTACATTGTGATAACTCCAGCTTTTTATCTACCTTTATTATTGAAAGTGAAAGGGATTGAACAGAAGTTTTTTGTTTTAGACATTTTTGTGACCAAAAAATAAAGAAAAATATTGTTCTTGCTTGGTAGACAGCATACTTCACTATTTTCTGGTCTTGATGTTGTTGAAAGAAAATATTCCTCTTTAGATTTCTCCATCAACATCACTCTGCCAGAATCCCTTCCTGGCTAATGAATATAATATAAATAAGGGCAGCTAGCTTCCTTTTGCTATGTTCATGTTTGCAAAATATAAACAGTTATTTTTTTATAAAAATACAACAAAATAATTTAACCTATCCACAGCAAACTTCCAGCAACACAACTACTAGACCATTATGCATGCACGTATTGCTCTAAATAAATGAAATAAAAAAGACATACCACACCACACAACAGAACACAAAAGTTCCTTCCAAACGCAAGCAGGAACAGCAACACATTCAATTATCATTGAACTTCTGGCGGAAAACAGCAAAACACAAACACAATGTTCAGTGGAATCTAAAGGAATATCTCTATATGGCGAGGGAGGTTTGACACTGTAGGTGTGGTTATTTAGCCTGACTACGTCAGACCCTTAGTTTCGCTACTGCAGAGGAGATGCTGAGAAAAAGTCCCCCATGCTCAACAAGGGCCTGATATCTTTTTAAGTAAATTTCTGGGCTGCTGTTACAACTTTTTGTAACACCAATCAGTAGACGAGAAATGAAAATCCAGTAAAATAAGACAGGTGGAGAGTTGCTGGTTTTTTCTTGCTGAGATTCCTCCCATCTGCACATTTTGTAGTGGCCAATTTAGTTTCTTTTATTTATTTGAGCAAAATGCTTTAAAGCGGTGATCAGTATTGGCGTTAAAGATACGAAATTCGAACAGAATAATAAATTTTCTATCAATTTGAAAAGTTTCGCGTGAGGCTGCGTTTGGATTTTGAGAAAAAGACCATTTTCTGTCAACCATTTTTCAGTAAAAATTTAGTAAATATCGAAATAATTTCACGATGTTATATAAGCTTTCTTAACATTAACTTAAAATTATCGTTCTTAATAGAAATCTTGGATACGCAAAAATAATTACTTTGGCACAGGCAAATGGCCTAAAAAATTCAAGTTGGCCTACCAACGAGTGAAATTTGAAGTATCATCTCATTTTTTCGGCGTATCTCACCGGTAAATTTTTTTTTTGCTCAGATGTTGTAGAATATCTTTTGGAAAAAAAATCTTAATGAGGCTGTGACTAGTGGGCATTTGAAATCAATTGACCGTCTTTCTTGCAAAATTCGACATATTTGAAATCAACAAAAATGCTCTTTGTACAGCAGGAGAAACATTTTTTCTCTATGCTATGCCATTGGTCTTGGTGGGAAACAATACGAACAGCAAACTCAGGGCAAGCTCACTGCAGTGCAAGCATTAAAACCGTTGAAAAATGGCGGGGGTTTCCCTGCCCTTCCACGAAAACCCCAAAACTACAATTAAGAATTTTTGTTTTTCCGTCATCAAATTTTTAAAAGCAAAGCATTGAGAAATTCTTCTTTTCATGTTCTCACTTTGCTTTTAAAACTAGTAAGTTACACCACTTTTCCGTGAAACTCTGATAGTGGCTCAAAAAGCTGGCAACAAGAGAGCACAAGACCCCCTTTTCTAAGCTTCTGTCCCAGCCTTGGAAGCAAATATGGCCTTTCTCAGATATCTTCAAGACACGCATGCTTACACCTTGTCTATACAGGTGAACTCTCCGGGTTGATTTATTTGTGGATCACTTCTTTCAATAAAAAGACTGTGTAATGTTATATGATTTAAATGAAAGGTTAAGGACTATTGTTGGTAAGGTCTTGTCTACTGCTTTTCTTGCTCTGTCGACATGGATGCAATGACACAATCTTGTTGAAAAGCATCTACTTTGCAGTAAAATGGCCAATTAGATTGTTATTTAATAGGGTTTAGATTTACCTAGTTGAACAAACAACTTTTTTCAACCAACCCAGAACTGGGCTCATAAGTAAAATGGCCAATTAGATTGTTATTTAATAGGGTTTCGATTTACCTAGTTGAACAAACAACTTTTTTCAACCAACCCAGAACTGGGCTCATAAGCAAATGTAAAATGAAGGATAAGCAGGCTGGGAAGTTTTAATGATTTAATGTCATACTACAGTAGTTTTTATATTTTTTATTAATTTTTAATATTTTAATTTGAATTTGTAAATAAAAGATTACAAAGACCACTTCCTCCAAAATTGGCAGTTGCACATCTGAACAGCATAAATGTTCTACCAAAGGTATGTTTTCTGTAGACTAATATCTTGTTATATTGTCATTGCTATCTTGATAGATTTTGTTGACTTAACCCAATCAAAAATTATTTGAATTTGTTTTAATTGTAAAATCGATATATATAAGTAATATACTTATATGCATATATACCTGTATATATATATATATATCGGGTGGGCCAAAGCAAAGTGACCCCCCTAGTTAAACAATTTATATAAAATCTTTCACAAAGAATAATTTTATGATTGTACCAAACAAATATCGACATGAAGGAAGTCTTGTGTAGAAATATCTTAACGTTTTTCTTTTCTATCTCTGAGTAATCAGACTTTAAATATTTGCAGTCACAAATACTTCTGTAACGAAATGAACAAACAAACACAAAAAGCAGAAAGGATTCAAAAAGGATTCAATTCCGGGCTATTCAAAAGTTTTTATCAAATTAGGGAGGAAATCCTGAATGAAACGTGATTTGGGGCATTTTGCTTACACTCTGAGAATTTTCCAAAATAATTTTATGCTTATTTGCTGACGTGATTGCATTTGAAAATTGCGTGAAAACAGCAGTATTTGTGACTGTAAACTTTTAAAGTCTAATTACTCGAAGATGAAAGCAGATAATGTCGATATATTTTCACTCAAGATGTCTTGTAGGTTGCATTTCGTTTGGTGTAAATTTCATAAAATTGTGCAATACGAAAAAATTTATTAAAAGGTATTTAGCTTAGAGGGTTACTTTTTTGGCCCTCCCGATATCTCTATATATATACTTATACATAATTAATATATTATAGAGGTTCGAATGACAGAAAAAATACGCAAGTTTCATACACTTAGGCCTTTCGGATTGAAATCCTATACATATACATATATATATATATATATATATACTGGGTGTCCCAAAAGACTAAGGATTTGACGATTATGAAAACATTTCCTAAAATGCCACTAAATGTTTTTCCTGTTACTCATTGATTGCTAACTTATTAAAAAAATACCTCAATTGAAGGTGACGCACAACTTCGAAATATTAATATCTCCATTT
The DNA here is from genome assembly GCA_036873815.1 of Phacellophora camtschatica. Taxonomy (NCBI): domain Eukaryota; kingdom Metazoa; phylum Cnidaria; class Scyphozoa; order Semaeostomeae; family Ulmaridae; genus Phacellophora; species Phacellophora camtschatica. The sequence continues at coordinate 4,140 of JAYJMH010072356.1, read as the reverse complement.
ACAATGCACAAAAATTAATTTTAAAATCAATGAGTAACAGCATTTTAGGTAATGTTTTCATGGTTAGACTTAATCATATCCGTAGCATTATTTTGGGAAACCCTATATATATCTGGTGGGCCAAGAAAGTAACCCCCCCAGGCTAAATAATTTTTATGAAATTTATTCAAAACAAAGTTCAACTTTACTTTTTTACTTTTTTTTGCCCACCTGATATGTCATAAGAATTAATCATTCCATCTGTTATTCGCATATATATTTCTGTGTGATAGTATTCTTAGTCACACTCTGATCATAGCAAAAGCTTGAAAGGCCTCAGTGTACTTCATAATTTGAAATAATCTCAATACTTTGTATCTGTTTCGTTTTTTTGCATCCGCCTTATATATATATATATAGCTGCCTGACGATTGCGAAAGCATGAAACTCAAGCAACGATTTGTCTTGTTTTATTTATTTGATATTAATTACGGAAAGAATACATGATAACTTGTTTACTTATATACAAATATTTTGTAATACAATTTATAACATTATATTTGGTAGGAATTTTCGACAAATGATGTATATATGTATATATGTATATATGTATATATGTATATATGTATATATGTATATATGTATATATGTATATATGTATATAACGTTATGTAGCGCTGTAGTAACGTTATGTAGTTATGTGGCAAAAGTTAATCTTTTTCAACACGAAAATCTTTACAATACTAAAATCGAATGATTACTCTCAACACGGGCTTTAGGAAAAATAAAGTTTGCATTTTACTCCCACTTTGATTTTTCACATTCCGCATTCCGTCTTACATTCCGTGTTTTTATTTTCGTCACAGGGAAACAGGAGGGACACGCACCCTACACAAGTCAGGTGGTACTGCCTCTTGTTGTTGCCCCCCTTCCAACAAGAAATTAAAACTCTCACCATCCGCACAGGTATCTCCCCCATAGCCTTGAACGCACTTGCAAGTGAAGGATTTTCCGCTGCTTGTGCAAGTGCCACCATTTTTGCACGGCTTTTTAAGACACGGATCAACTGAAAGCACAAATTAAGCACAAATTAAGTACAAAATAATAAGAAATCTGGTAACTCTAACATGTTTAAAGTTGTAAAAGCCATAAGGCTCAAGAAGATTTAACCAGAAAAGCAAATTCAAAATTTATATACTTTTAAACGTTTGAGAGCAGTGGGTAAGTGAAGCTTGGACACATGCAGCAGTTTTACAGAGAGCTTCCTATGATATTTTATCGTCACAGGCCGGACGTATCGGTGAGTTTGACTGCGTTATTCTGCGTTATTCTGCGTTATTCTGCGTTATTCTGCATGACAGTACTGCTTTCAAACTGGTTTCAAACGTTTTAAGAGCGAGCTACCTTAAATAAATTTACAGTTGCTGTTTTAATTTATTTCTTCCCTTGTCTCCCACATGTTGTCCCCATCTCCTCCAACAAGAAATAACAACTCTTACCATCCGCACACGTTTCTCCCAAATATCCATTGACGCATTCGCAAGTAAATGAGTTTCCATTGTTTGTGCAAACACCTCCATTCTTGCAAGGGCTTGAGTCACATGGAGCTAACACAAAAAACAAAATGAATAAAAAAAGACATTGATCAACATAAATAAATAGCATTCAATATGTCAAGAATCAATCCCTGAGGAATGCAATTTGTTGTAGTGAAAATAAACATTAACAGTGAAAAAGACTGAGAATTAATCTAGTTGAATAAATCTAGAAAATTTAAACTAAATGAAAGAGCATGAACGATACACTATAAATTTTAATAAGCAAACTAATAATTCCAATATAATTTAACACAAACGTATCGGGCATAGCCTTTCATCAGTAGGCCTAGTCTTTGGTGACTATTGCCACACGTAAAAATTTCCTGATTATCATTGCACTAATAAATTATGCACATTGCTAAATTAAGATTCAATTCGTATACGTCGAATTTATGTCCAGTCAAAATTTATGATATCAATCCACGATTAATCCATGTTAAATCTATCGCTTAAGTCAAGCGTCGAATTTGAGTCAAATTCAATGACATGGGATTAAATCAAGCGTGCATTTTTTTAATTAAACGTGGCCTTTCTAAATTGAACATGCCCTTTCTAAATTAAACTTGCCCTTTTTAAATTAAACGTTCCCTTTTTAAATTAAACGTGCCCTTTTTAAATTATTGCTTCTTATATGCCTGGAAGTTTTAGTTATTAGAGTTTAAAGTGTTTAAATCAAAGACCAATTTTGGTTGCGTAACTGTGATAGACTCAATATTAATTTTACTCGGCCCAAGTACGGTGTATAAAGTAAACGTAAATTTACAAAAGCGCGATGGCTCAGAACGATGCAAAAGAAAAAAATGTAAAAATATTTGCTTAAGGGACCGGTCATTAAATATGGTGAGGGGGATGGAGGAGAAATTGGAGAGTCTGCAAGTTTCTTTTAACCTTGTGGGGATATCGTTGACACAAAGAGTAAAGAGAATTGGAACCAGTACTGATCATTGTGGAACTCCCTCATCCATTTGTTTTACAGACGATTTTTGCCCATTCACCAATGTATATTGCTTTCTGTTATTTAGGTGGCTAAAAAACCAAGTGATATACAATAATCATTGTTATCCAAGTTGTAGTAAATATTGTCTAGAAGTTCTAATAACGCATCTGTTGTAGAATGTCTTTCTCGAAATCCAAATCAAAGGTCACACAAGAGTTTGTTTTGCTTGCTCACAGACATCATTAAAAACTTTACCAAATTTCAAAATGATATTAGAGAAAGCTCCTTCCAAATAGACCAGATCTGTGAGTTAAAAACAGTTAAATTACCTGGGCAATTTCCGCATGTTTTTTTGCAATTTATTTTCATATATGAACGGTATCGAGCATCCTCGCAATACTTTGCATTTTTCCACGCCACACAATAAGCTACAACAGATGTATCTGTGCACTTTGCTGCCGAATCTGTAATAAATGTAGAAATAAGATTTTGTGTTTCCAAAATAATTGACCTTTTTAAAATTTAAAGGAAGCAACAAGTGAATTAAATTAAATGCATAATTTTAATTTCAATTTCAAATAAAAAATTAAACAAAAAATAAAAATGTCAAACGGTCCAATCTCGTTCTGGCCCGGAAGGTAACTCACATACACCGGTACCCTGGGTGACTTTTCAGTAAAAAAAAATGAAAGTCTGGTACCCAGGGTAATATACGATTTTTGGATAGTCCGTCCTTGAATTTGTGCAGAAATTTATGGAGAAGCATAAGCTCTGTTGTTTTCACATATTTGTCCACGCTTGTCTCCACTTGCAGTCAAAATGAGTTCTGAGATGCTCTGAAGCAAAAGCTTACCTCTGTAATAATATGACGTATCGTTCATATCACGTGACCTGCCATAATGGTCCCACTGACTTTCAACAGAGAGGCGACAAAATACTGTAATAATTTCTTTTAGGTTTTCGTTTGTTTTTTCGCAGTTTCTTCAGCTTCTTTTCTCGGATTAAAAAAAGAAATAGACTTGGAAACTATTTCTCGATATCGAGTCCCTTCGCCTTTTACCGCCTATTTGGCGATAAATTCGCAGAATCTTAGCAAAAACCTAAAGGTATGAATTTGTTGGAGTCAACAAGATATTTTGTGTCTATTTATCTCAAATTTATCTTTGCATAAGTGCTGTGACAGATTTTATATTATGTTTTATGCAAAGGCGGTAACGAGCGGCCGGTGGCGATGACGGGCGACTGGACTCTAAAGCCCCAGCCAAACGACTAGATTTTTCATTAGACTTTTTGCTATACAGAAAATCTAGTAAAAAGTCTAGTCGTTTGGCCACCTACTATGCAAATATATAGCGTGTATAGTCATGTATAGTCATGTATAGTGAAGTTTGATCTTGTTCAAAAATGTCGAGAGTAGGGGATTTAACTTTTATTGTTTCTTTAATCTTCTCTTAACAAAAAAAATTTAATCGACTACTCTCGACTTTTTTGATCAAGATCAAACTTCACTATACATGACTATACGTGACTATACACACTATACATTTGTATAGTAGGTGGCCAAACGACTAGACTTTTTGCTAGATTTTCTGTATATAAAAAATCTAGTGAACAGTCTAGTCGTTT
>JAYJMH010072345.1:0-10999 GCA_036873815.1 Phacellophora camtschatica | reverse complement strand
ATATACTTTATTCAGTCATAGTTTAGACTATATACTTTATTCAGTTATAGTTTAGACCATATACTTTATTCAGTTATTGTTTAGACCATATACTTTATTCAGTTATAGTTTAGACCATATACTTTACTCTGTTATTGGTTAGATTCAGTATAACATCACTGTTATTTGAAGTTGTAGTTTGAAATACGTAAATTAATTTTTTTTTCTTGGTTGAGTTTACTTTTATAAGCCCGCCTAGAGCACAAGAATGTAAACATTATTTTTCTTAAAATAAAATTTATTTTTTACGTGTCATGTTCAGCAGGTCTTTGGACTAAGTGAGGTTTGGGGCTTGATATTTTGCTTAAAGTTAATTTAAATTGATTTTTAGCACCTTACGACTCCCACAAGAAAGAAGCGGCATTTAAAGCATTTTGGATTCAAGCACATACTCAGATGCACCTAAGTGATAAATTGCCTCTTGCTCTTGGCATGAGTTACACAACGCAACAAGATCTTCAACTTACACAGGACGTCGTCAATGAAATGGTCAGTGTGAAATTTTGTTTTGGAATTGAATGGAAAACATTTTGTTTGTCACAAGTCAAACATTTTTGAGAAAACTCAGCTTTTTCAGAATTTGTTCATTTAATTAATGAAGCAAGCAAATGAGTTTTTAATAAAAACATTTAAGGAAAACTGTTTGATGTTCTTGTGAAGAATTTGATATCTCACATCTATTACAGATTATGAGATTACACGTTACTTTAGATCTGTAATATGTAATCTGTTATAGATTACAGATTGATAAGGGCATCAATATTTGCATTCATTGTTTGAAAATGTTTTGAAGAGCTTGTAATTAAAGCTACTGTACGTTTTAAGGAGGGGATTTCGTAACTGAAGCAAATTTCCCACGAAACCTTTTCAGCAAAATGCTGTGAAATGTTTTTCAAGGTGTCCTCAAAACATTTTAAACCGCAAAACATTTTTAAACAATTCGTAGTACTTTCACAATTTAAAACTCACAGCAAAAATACATTTAAGAAGTTATTTCATTTGAATGACACAATTATACAACATTTTATACAACGAATGACACAACTTTTTTAAATATGTTCCGGTTTTAGGTGGCATTGGTAAATTTTTACAAAGGAAATCCGGACAGCATAAATTTCACCGAAACTTGGACATCAGATGCTACGTATTTGGACAAAATTAAGGTGGGGACAATTTTTAAAACCAGCATTAGTTTTACCTATTTACTTATCAAGATCATACATTAAGGAACCTTTTGTCTACATATTTGAATGCCAATGAAACAACAGATACAATTGTATTTTTAAAGTTTTTTATTTATTTTTAAATTGTTTCTAAATTGTGTAGACATCATTTTGTTTTTTAGTCTTCATTAAATTCATATTTTTATTAAATATGTATGTATGTTGATAAATGTTTTTCTCATTTTGTTGCAGCATTCTGCCATCCGAAAATTCCCTCACGATCAAACAGACGGAAGATTACTTGATTTCATGACCAAACTTTTGGTGGCGGTCAGCTCGTAAAGGTAAACACAATGCATGTAACTAACCTTTTAGTTCGCCTATTGTACTACTGAACAATTAACGTAATATTTACTGCAGAGTTCTGCAAAAGATTTGGCTCTTGTTAATTTGTTTTTAATTTATGGCGTTGAAGTTTGCTTTTGTTTATCATATAATTACTTATTTTGAATGAGCTGGTCGTAATTCTGTATATTTCTGTGGTCACCTCTACTTATCACGGCACAGAATTTGCTTCCGCCAGAACTTCCATGGGTCTCCGCGTGGTTCTACAAAAACTGTATTGTAAAAGTTAAAATGTTGCGTTTGTTTGCATTCATGGACGTCTTTGCTGTAGAAGTAGTAAAATCTGAGTCTCTACATTGGAAATTGCTAAATTTATCTTATTTATTTCAAATAAAAATGAACATTGTAACCGCAAAGCAATGAAAAGCTAAGCGACAGAAAGCAACACGACGAACCGAAACGCAAAGCAACTTAAAGGAATGCAAAGCAACACAAAGCAACTCAAAGGAATGCAAAGCAACGCAAAGCTATACAAAGGAATGAAAAGCAACGCGACGAAACACAACGCAAAGCAAAGCAAAGCAACATAACAAAACGCAAAACAACTCAAAGGAAAGCAACGCAACGCAAAGCAATACAAAGGAATGCAAATCAATGAAAAGCTACGCGACGCAAAGCAAAGCAACGAAAGGCAACTCAATGGAATGCAACAAAACAAAACGCAACGCAACGCAACGCAACGCAACGCAACGCAACGCAACGCAACGCAACGCAAAGCAATTCGAAGGAAAGCAAAGCAACGCAAAGCAAAGCAAAGCACTACAAAGGAATGCAAATCAATGAAAAGCTACGCGACGCAAAGCAAAGCAACGAAACGAAACGAAACGAAACGAAACGAAACGAAACGAAACGAAACGAAACGAAACGAAACGAAACGAAACACAAAGCAATTCGAAGGAAAGCAAAGCAACGCAAAGCAAAGCACTACAAAGGAATGCAAATGAATGAAAAGCTACGCGAAACAAAGCAAAGCAACGAAACGCAAAGCTAGATAATAAATGGATATAATAATAACAACGTTTTATTCATCATGCCATTGCCATGTGAAGATTTTTTAGGGAGTAAACATTTAAATTTATGAACTTAGTCTGTCTAAATGTAAATAAGTATTTTTGATGGAATATTGTTATGAAATGTATGAGTTCTGAAGGAATGAAAGGAATTACAAAAATCAGGACACTTTTCATAAATTAAATTAAATTAAATAATAGGATTTTGTTTTCTCTTTTTCTTTTCAACATAGAACTGTTTTTAACAGCAGTACTTTATCTTCCTGGCATACATATTTTAGTTTTAGAAATTTGGTTTTCAATTTGAATGCGCATAAATCGATTTTTGAATTCTAATTTAAAAACAATGCATTGCCAGTCCACCACTGTTATTTTTGTTTGACATTGACAGTCCTACGAAAACCTTTCTAGGTCATATATAGTTATTGTTGTATTTACTATATTTTAATGTCAACAGCACAAGTAATAGAAAATTTGATACTTGATTGGACCAGCTTTCTGACGATTTAATATAATAGTAAATTATTACATATAATTCTTTGTTGACAGATTACAGATTAATTTTTGACAAAAAAGCGTTGCTTTCATTACACAAGTTCCTTAAATTTGGATTTTTTTGGATTTATTTGATTCTTTTATGAAATGCGACTGGATGTGTTTTCAAGAACATTTTAAATAAATATCAGGTGTTTCTTTGCACTGGTTAGAAATAAGCATGCCAATGGCGGCGTTTTTATAAACTGGCATCAACGTCTTTTCGAAATTTAGCTGTTATTTTGCTACGAAAAGCAGAAGTAGAAAATACCAACAAATTGTACACATAATTTCAATTATGAATCTTAAACTAAAACCAAACAATATTTAAAAATAAATTAAAAAAATCTAGATATAAATATTAATACAAATTGATAAATAAATTTATTAGATTATCATTAGTATTATACTAGTATCCTGTTATTCCAATGATATAATATTATTAATTATTTGTTTTACTAAAAATTATTAGTGTTACTTATTTGTCTAGGTCCGGTTTAGAACACCGGGTCACATAACGCCATTAATTGAAATTAGTTTATTTTAATTGTGTAATGTCATTTTATTTCTTTTCTTTCGTTCATCTTCTCGATTTAGAAACAATGTAAAGGAATTTTTCATTACTTTTCTTTCGAATAAAGATCACCCAATGCATAGTTGCTTGGATATTCATTTGTGTTTTGAAACAACATTGCATTTTTGGGTCTAAGCTTGACAATCTTTTCTTAAATCTCAAGGTGTTTGGTTATAAGTCATTTCGAAGTGGAAGGTGTTAGTGAAGTGTAAGATTTGTAGTTTATGAAAACAATTCCCAACAATAATGAAAACTAACAATTCTTAAATAACCAACAAAACGTTTTCCTCTGAAATCCATTTGTGTTGTTATTTCATTTGGAATAATTCGTTATGTAGGAAGAAAATGTAATGTTAACTTTTACAAGAGAATATAAACTTTTACAAGAAAATAATATAAATAATAACGAATTGTTATCTAGTAACATATTAAAAAAATAAAATGTTGTAATTTCATCATCCAAATTCTAAGTTGACGAGATTTCTTTCAGTTGGCGTTACAACAGAAAATCTAACAGCCGTGGCTTGCTCCAGCCAACGTTCTAATAGAAGTCTTTGGTGCTCTTGAAACCAGTTGCTTGCACACGAGGTTGCTAATAACATGTGCACATCTTGCGAATATCCGGCGTAATTATGGTAATACGTATAGCATCGCTTTATCGCCATAAAAATTCGATTTCTGTCGATACACGCTGGTTTATCAAGAAGATATCGTGATAACAAGCATGCTAATTGTGCGATACTGCTTGGTGAATATCCATAAGCATAGTCTGGATCCCATTCAGGGTATTGTCTTTGATTAGCTTCATGCGTGTCATGCTCCTCTTTGAGATATTCAAGCTCTTTCGCCACCGCAGAGGCGTATTTTTCCGAATCTTTAAGGGCAATACGAGTGCTTGAAAGGTCTATTTCTAACGCGGCAATTTGACGTTGCAATGATTCGACTGTTACATCTGTTGCTGTGCGATCTTTTGACTTTTTCATCTCTTCTTCAATCACAGAACAAACTTTGTAATGATCTGCTAATTCGTTTCTTGCAAATGCTGCCCCGCACGCCGAACATTGCACTTCTCGATATTCGCAGCGTTCTAAGTGTTTTCGTAGTGACTCAAGCCTCATGACAATCTTGCATCCTTTTTCAGAGTTATCGCACCAAACTAAAAGAGCATCGATCATATTTCGAATGGCGATATTTGGTATCATATCGAATTTCGACGTGTAAGACCGACATGATGGACAAGAGTCAATATCTGGACGCTCTAGCCATGTTTTCAAGCAAATTTCGCAAAACGAATGCCCACAAAGTGTGACTACAGCTTGATCCATTACTCCAGTACAAATGCTGCATACTAAATTTTGATCGACCGTGCTAACAAAACGGTCTATCGAAAAGCCCATTGTAGATTTTGTAGCCAGTCGACTTACAACAGTGGTCAAATTTTTCGTTTAACACATCGTTTGGAGTTCTTTTCCTGCAATAATTTTATATTCTCTTTGCACGATGGGTTATTTCAATATTTATATAATATATATTTCAATTAGTACCTTGTTGTCTTCTTGTGTGTTCGCAAATTTCCACAAATACTTCAATGCTCAGGAGTTAACAATTCTTTCTCTTCTAAACAAAAATATCTGTTCATTTCTATCAGCCTCATCATAGTATGGCCTCATTAATATATTCATCAGCTTTGTACAAGATCATATCTTTTATGTCATCTCTTTTTGAAAACTATTTGCTGCGAATCGTACCTTGAACTTTTGAAATTTTCTTGGGTGTGATTCTTTCTTTTTAGAGCTTCTATTTTGATAATAAACTTCTTGTTTAAACAATTGCCTTTTCTTAGATATTTGGAGCTTCTGTTTGAATTTTCCTTAGGCTGGTTTGATCTTTGTTGAATTTCCTGGTACCCGTTTGTTTGATTGTTTGAATTTTCGAAATATTTTGACACAATCACTTTGTGATGTTGTAAATAACAATGGGTTTAATAGTTTTAATGTTATTTTATCAGTGTGGCAAGGACATAATATGTTTTTTGCTGCGAATAATGGCGTCCAGCACTTCATAATATCACCAGAAGAGCATTTTTTTTGTAACGCCTATTGTCTGTCGTTTCGAAACTTGGCAACAACAACAACCATAAACATGAAGACGAATAATGTCTTTCCGCAAGATCATGAATTTAATCTTTGAATGAGACCTAAAAAAATTATTTTTCATTTGCTCACGTCATTTGAAATCTTGATACGATTAATTATTGACCTAGTTCTTCTCGAATCGAAGTGTCAGCATTAGTGTTTATCATTCTTGTTACATTGTAGCAGCAGCAGGCTTTGTTTTTTATTTGAACGCTGAAATGTCTCTTATCTTGCACTGGTATCACAATTTGATTTTGATTTTGGATGTCCTGGAGATAAGTAAATAAGAAATTCTTTATAAATAACCTTTTACCTTTGAACACTTATCAGACTTGGCTTTGATTTTGTTGTCGATTTTGTTCGCTTTCATGGTCAAACACTTTTTGTGTAATTCATGCTGTTTTCTCCCTCCAAGCTCTTTTCTTATTGCGATCTTCGGATATCCGAGTGGCCACACAAACACAGCATATGAACTTCTATTTTTCAGCTGGATTTCTTTTTCTGTTTGAGCAACAAAACATTTACCGTAAGTGTACATAATCACCGAGGCGTAATTTGGGCGTAATTACCCATATAAAGATTTATCATTTAATTTCCTTTGTTGCAACTTAACTGACTTTTTTTTAATTTAAAATCGTGTTGTAAAACTAATAAATTGTTCGCCTTTTTCAAATTCTTCCCTTTCACTGATCAAAACGTGAGAATCATAATAACAAAAGAACAAAAGAGTTGTTTATCTATCGAAAAGTGGTCATCGTTCTATCTCATTGAAATGTTGCAATGTTGTTATTTCTCAACAATCCATTAAGTAACATTTGTGTATAAAATTGGTGCAGACAAAATCACTCGAGCAAGCGCATTTTCATTGAGTGTAGTGTGGTGTAAAATACTTTTAATTTGGGCATGTAGACACTCTACCTCTACAAAGACGTTATTTATAGTTAGTGTAACAATAGCTATTAAGCTAATTAAAAGCAACTTCTAATTCTAAATACAATGCTAGATTTAAATGGTTGGGTATTTTTGGCCAAGTACTATGATGGTACAATGGAATAAAAAACAATTACAGTGGGTTATTTTTTTTAGGATTTTTTGACATTTTAAAAGTACTTTATTGGGTTTATTGGGTATCTCTCATCAAAGTTTTTCCGAAAGAAGCAGCACATGATTTCCGTTTAAAACGGCCTGCACAGTCATGAAAGCGGATGATGTGGGTATGAACGTTTTCAACGATCTCCCCAATAAGTTCCAAGAGAGGGAAATATCATATCATTGTCAGTTAAAACTGTGTCAATACAAAACACAAACAGTAATGTAATACAGAAGAACATCAACAGCCTTTATGAAAGTTCAAGCTAACACAAAATATGAAAACATAAAGTTTTAACGTCAAAGATTCTAATAAAAACACAAGTACATATTTTCTGAAGTGGAACAGTGAAATACCTTTTTATTCGTGTGTTTCAACAAGGCACCGTGAATAAACAATCTTTGTTGCCACTGGTTTTTTTTATTTGACCTTCTTTCCAATCTCACATTTCAGGATTTGGTTTGATTTTTAATTTTTCCACGGTCTCTTCAGGACACTTTACTTCATATTGTGAAGTGATCCACAGTCAATATTGCACAGTCAGTATAATAAATGGAAAACACATGCTTATTACCCTTTGTAATGCTGTATTGTAAAACTACAAAATTTCTAAAGAATTAATATGTCAGCTGATCTCTTCTCAGAAATTGCTCTATTCTGCTCTTTATCCTCAATCAGTGCATATGCTATAGATTTTTATGATGCGGATTTTCAAAGCCTTCCATAATTACTTGCTGTCTCTATTTCAAAAGCTGTGGGTCGCGCTTTTCTAATTTTCTTCGCTTTGGAATCCTTGAGGTCACGAATGTAAAACCACTCCTAAATATTAATAGATTGCAAATTCTTTGGCTTCAAAAACAGGTGTTTTTTATCCTTTATTCCTTTTTTGCTGCATATAATGTACGACTTTTATTTCTTACTACAAAATAAAGGTTAATGAAATTATGATCATCACAATTAGATCGAAAATATATTTAAATATGTCGGCTTAAATGATATCCCACATTATTTAAATCCATCAGCTTAAAACGTCATGAGCCCCGCTTTGGTTTTGAAAACAGAAATACCGAAATATGAAAAGATTGTAGGAGGACATAATTTCGTCATCAACCTCAGTAAGAGAAGTGGCATTTTGCCTTGGAACCCACAACAAAGTATTGCCAGGGCCCGCAAGACTTAAATTGTAAACGTTTAAAATACTTTCAATGTAGTTAATTGTGCCCACGCACCTTTATTGTTCAGGGGCGGATCTAGACCGGTCTCAGCGGTTTGAAAAACCGGTCAGAAAAACCAAAGTAAAGGGCTTGGTCTCTTGGGCCCCTTACTTTTAAATATAAAACCGGCCGCCATATTCCGCTGGATCCACCCCTGATGTTCCAATGCCCCTTATTTCTCCCAAAGACCCTACTCATCATTCTGATTTTTAAAGTTTAACTACAGTTTTTTGTCAGGGGAGATGAGATCGATTTATTCGTGAACCGTTTACAGTTTTAAATTTCTGCATCATAAGCACATGCGTACTGGCGTGTTTTTATTAAAACAATAAGTGACAGAGCCAAAATATCTTTGTATAGGCGAGAAAATAAATTTTTGCTCTACCCAAACACTGCATGTACTGTAAAATATTACGTGGTTAGAAGATATTGCTTTTAAGTTCAGTTATATTTCCGAAATCTAGTACAAAGAAAAACGTATTTCAAGAGTAGTTAAGGAACGGGTCATTAAATATGACCATGAGGGAACAGTGTATTTAACTTTATTTTGCAAATGTTAAGGAGGTTTTGAAAACTTTTTAGTCAGACCAACCTCTCTTTCATCCCAAGTCGCTATATTTAATGACCGGTCCCTGAAGGTATTCTATGATCATATACCAAATTTAGCTGAAATTGTTGACGCATTGTGATTACGTGATGCACTGTGATTGGCTATCTTCTAAATGATCACATGACATAGTGGCCTGTTAGTTGTCAGCAGTGTATTTGTTTTTTCTCGTGACTTTTATGCTTTTATGCCAAGACAAAAATCTTCCATTGAGGTTGACTCAGTTTATGAAGTAAAAATCTTCTTTTGCTGACCAATATTTACTTTCAACAAGACTAAAATCTTTTTCCTAGCAGCTTTTATGTTTTGCTTTGTTGTTTTTGTTTAATACGGAAAACGAAGAGCATGATTGGTTGAGAAAACAAAAGCTTTTGTTTCATAAATAATTTCTTTCTAAGGAAATTTTCTTTTTAATTCATGTGCTATGAATCAGACAAGTATTCGTGCACCATGTATTATAACGCACAAAGGGTAACCAATAATTTGGTTTACGTGAAGTATTATAAGGTACACCTAATTTAGTTTACATAGGTGAACGAATGTAATGTTCTAACTACTTCATTCCCCTGTGTTCGCTGCTGCCAAATATCGATTCATGTGAGCGAGTACGACTCAACTCTGGTAATACGTTTATGTCCTGATATTGATAGAATATTTCACTTATTAATAATACTATAATAATAATATTAATAATAATATGATATTTGACTTAAATAACATCGTCATCGGCTCCATTGCACTTACTTATTTTTTCATCCACACAATCAGGATCCTGATGATCATAAGTCCAAAGACATGGCCATTTGCAATGATCAGCCTGCAGAAAAGCACAATGCTAAAAGATTTTAATTAAGCGATATGAAATTACGTGTTATTAGAAAAATGTTAGGAAAATACAAAATCTCAGTGAAGAAAAAATAATATAACTTTTTATTGCTTGTTTTAAGAAGTTGGTCAAGAGCGCAGAAATAGGAAGTGTGAATTATATGTAGAATGAAATAATGAAATAAATATGACGTAGTTTTTTAAATGTGATGGCCATCTTTTTGATGGAATTTATTTGACATTTTATTTGTTAATAGTTATGTTAACATGAGTATTTTTATTTTTATGCTTACCATACTTATAGCAATAATTTCTATGTCGTGAAAATACAAATAAATCTTAACTAAATCTAAGAAGTGAACATTTTCCAAAGTTTAAATGCGAATATTAAATACGGACAATACTAAAATCTCATATTTTTTCTGGAAATAATTTTATAGTTGTTAACTTGCTGGTGTTTCACTACTCTGAGTGCTCTAACACATACATGAAACTATTTGTATTCCCAACATACCTGTATTCCTATTGTAGTCTTTTGTATATATTGTGTATGTATATCTTTTGTATATATTTACCTGTATTATTATTGTAGTCTTTTGTGATATATTTTGAATTTGGACCTGTGAATCCTTGGAAACATAAACACTTTCCAATCGACACGCGTATACCCTGGCCAGGAAATCCACATGATGCGTTATCACTGCAGGCTGATAAAAATATGGATGGTTTGTAAACATTTTAGTTTCCTTTACGTGCAAATACGAAAGCAAGGAAATCAAAGCGAAGTTGCAATGCTTCTTTTCCCGTTGCGTTTTAAAAAACTTGCTTTTCAAATTTCAATTACATTTTGAATTTCATTTTCACATTGCTGGTGTTCAAGCTCTTGTTCGCCAGGAATATCCTTTTGCTTATTTCTTTCACTGTGCTGCTCACAGGTTAAATCTTGTCCTGTGCCAATCTGCTTCTTCTATTTCTTCTGTAAAAGTTTTCTTTGCTAATGTTAGTGCCTTCAGTACTTTCACCAGCCTCAGCTCAAAAAGGAAAGAGCTCTTCAGATCTCATGATATTGAAATTCCACGTCCTGGCGAGACAAGATGGTACTATCGATCACGCACCATCAGTGTCATTTCAAATAAATATGAGACCCTGCTTGATGTGTTGGATGGAATTGTTAATAATCCACAAAGCTGGGATGATGCAACCCTCGCGCAAGCCAGTGGACTATTGCAGTACCTCAATAGCTTTTTGTTTAGCTTTCTTGTTGGCCTCTTTAACAAAATTTTGGAGCAATCTTCAATTTTGTACAATATTCTCCAAAGCAGGAAGACAGATTTTAGCTATGGTGTTGGAAAGATAAACACGTTTGCAGCATTCCTCAATGAAATTCGCAATGATGAAGGTTT
>JAYJMH010072334.1:0-11000 GCA_036873815.1 Phacellophora camtschatica | reverse complement strand
AGTTACAGGGGCCGGGCAAGATCATTTTCTATAAAAACCCAGCTTAGAAACTGGACTGCTTTTTATAGAGTGCTGGTATCTTGTCAGAGAAAATAGTTCCGGTCAACCGGGGCTGGATAATTTTCTTTATATGAACATAACTTGGAACAGATCTGGCTTGAAAACTGATTCTTTTTTACAGACCGTTTGCATATATATATATTGTCTGAAAAATTGTCTTGATTTGATGAGCTACTTTATTATAATCTTTAATTAAATGTTTACTATTTTTAGGATCGTGTAGGTCAAGATCAATTAGTGCAGGATCTACGAAAAACATCTACCGCATCGAGCAAGCTTCTGTTGGCAGCAAAGAGTTTGGCGGCTGATCCAACAGGGCCTAACTCGAAAAATCTATTGGCTGCTGCTGCAAAGTTAGTATCAGTCAATACCCCCCTGAAAGGGGTATAATATTTATTAATGAGCAACGTAGAGAATGTCATTTTCCAGGGGGGCGCTGAGAAAATATTTTATTATGTCTGTGTCACTAAATGTAACTCAAATATTTTATTTGCAGTTGCTCCGAAATTAGTATCAGTTAGTACGCCAGGATAGGGTCGAGACGAACCGCGGACCTAAATTGTTTTCAACAAGCAATTTCGATTGATTTGATTTACTTTTGAAAAGATGCAAGCCCAAAGAGACCCAACCACGACGCTGGAGACGCTAGGGTTATAAAAACGTCAATGTGAAGTGTCACAATTTGATGTACGTTCTGGATTGAAACAACATCATTGTCAATTAGACCAGAATTTCTTCAAAAGAATTTAGATTTTGCACTTTGCATGATGGTTATATTAACTTGATTTTACGGTATTATGAGCATGACTGTTACTGATAGTGGTTGATTGCTCTCTTTTCTGAACAAACGAACATGTTTTTATGATGACGTTGTGGAGTGAATGCTGTCGGTGTCCTGTTCTCAAAAACAGCATAAAATGACGTCATTTTACGACGTCATTTCAAAATGACGTAATTTTAAGGAGTTGCATGCTGATAAAACTTTCTATCAAAACATGACCTTTGTTTAACACAAAGAATTCTTTCTTTTGTTTTACGGAATTCTTTCTTTTTTTTACGGAATTCTTCCTTTATTAGTTGTTTATTGGTTGTCTGTGTCTAATAAAACTTTTTACTTAAATATATTTGTATGGTTTATTTTAGAATATATATCGCTCAATGCTATATCTCCTGAAATTTAGCTTTTGATTTTGTTCATCCAGGGGGGTTACAGATGCAATCAACAATTTGATGAACGCATGTTTAACGGCTGCTCCTGGTCAGAAAGAATGCGATTCTGCAGTAAGAAATGTTCAGGTATGTGACAACAATTTAAATATATTTTCCCCCTGGACTTTTATTGAATTATTTATGTTGTTCATCTTGTTTCTACATACATGGTAGATGGACCAGCCTTGCCTAACTGTCAGACCATCAGCCCAGCTAGGCGAGATTTCACTCAACGAGGCCTGTTTATGTGATGGAAAATTGTCCCTCCTTTAATGCTTTGATTTGATTTGAGAGGTGAGCTCCCACTTCCTTGTAAAATCTTTTGCGTAGATGGGCTGGCCCCGGGTGAGTGAGATCTCATTCCATCAGATTGGAATTTCACTCAATTGTTTTGATCTTTCATTGCCTGTTTATATGAAAAATAAACAGGCAACGTATCTTTTGTGTTGTGTTTATATGGTAGGCGGTCAATTCCTATCATTTTTCTGCTCAGAGCCTGAAAGTTGGGACGATTTTTGTTATATAAACAGGTTCTTTATGAGGAAACTTCCCCCATATGTGGGCTGAAAACATCAGTTGTATGCATGTTTTTATTTTTATCTTTTGTGTCTAATTTTGCCTCACTTTTTAGCAAATAACCTATATGAGGTAGGACGATCTTCTTTAATTTAAATATTGAGGGTACTTTAGAGGACGTTCATGTTCCCCTGTTCTCTTGCTGAAAATGCCAATATTCCCTCATTATTTTGAAAGAAACGTTTTTCCTGAGTTCGAAAATCATGATTCTTTGTCATGCCTTAACCCTAGTTGAGATCCATGCCCCCAGCTCCTTTCTAATTTCCCTCTTTTTCCCTTACTTCCCCCTAATTCTGGGCATGCTGCTCTGTTTCCTAGTAACTCTAAATGACCCTCAAAAGTATTTAAGTGATAATTTTCCCATAGAATAAACGTTGGAAGGTGGGATAAAAACATCAGTTTTGCTCATGTGTTAATGCTAGTATTGTGTGTTAATTTGTATCACTTTTCAGCTGCTCTCAGCCTGTTATGTGGGACCATCCACCTTTATTGTAATAGGATCCTGACATGTACTATCTATTTTGCAGACCATTGCAAACGTCTTAGACAATCCAGTCGAGCCGATCAATGATGCAACATTCTTCAACTGCTTGGACAGAGCAACTGCGAAATCACAATTATTGACGAAATCAATGACTGATGTTGCATCATCGCTGAAAAAAGAGGATCGAGACTCGTTTAGAGGCGCTGTGGGGGAGGCTTCAGATGCTGTGTGTGCTCTTACGGAGTCTGCTGCGCAGGTGTTTTTATTGTTTGTGTTATAGATCCTATTTGATAAAGAACTGTATATACATTGGGCTTAGGGGCTGTGGTGAGACCTGCAACGCTAATGTGCTCTCAGTGGATCTGCTGCGAACTTAACATAATGGGGGTTATTACGTAGGAATAAATATTGAGTTAGATGTTGTTGTGTGTGCTCTCGCGGATTTTAGTACGCAGGTAACATAATACCTAATAGATAATACAATTCTTACCCCTGATTTAATGTAGAAACAGTTGTATACGGGGTTTATTACATAGGCTGCTGCGGAGGAGGATTCAAATTCCTTGTGTTAAACTTTATTTTTTTTCATAACAGGCTGCATATTTGGTTGCTATAGCAGACCCGTCAAGTACTGCTGGTCGTCAAGGACTTGTTGACCAATCACAATTTGCCCACGCTAAAGACGCTATTGTTTCAGCCATTGAAGGATTGGTTAATCCTAAGAATTCACAGCAACAGGTTAGTTTTTGATTAGTTATCGAGACAATAGAAAACAATAGCTTGTTGAATTGTTATTGTTTATTGTTATGGTAGAATGTTTTAACCTTTAACAATACAATTTTTTCAAAAAAAAGTTTATATTATAGATGTCACTTTTAGCAATATAATTGCATAAAAGATTCCATTTAAAATTAACACCATTCTGTGAAACTAGTAGTAAATCTGGTTTAGTCGAGAGCGCTCGAAACTGCAATCAGAGTAGGACGCTGGTGAAACTACAATAGGGAGATAAAAAAAAAACAGAGAGGACGGACAGAGGCGAATTTTGGAACAATGATGAAATTGACACACTGGTTCCAAAGCGATGATCTCTTGAGAACAAAGCGAAATCCTCCACAACATTGTTTGTTCTCTGTTCAGACGGCGGCAACTGTAAACTCGCGGTTTCTTTGTTTAATGTTGGATAAACCTATTCAGTTACAACTGAATTCTCTCTTTTACGCTGCATTTTATACCCAAGGGACTGTGATGTTTTCACCATTGAAATCCAAAACATGGAAAAGAAGTCACAAGCCTTGCGTTAGATCAACAATGGCAGATTTTGTAACAATAGAGAAACAGACACGCCAATTTCAAAGCGATTAGCCATTCAAGACAAAGCGAATTTTCTCAAGCGAATTTATCTTCGATGGCTGATCACTTTGAATTTGGGTGTCTATTTCACTATTGTTACAAACTTTGCCCTTCCTCGTTGGCACAAGAAAATTAGGTTTCTTTTGTGGCCAGTAAAGATGCCTTGATGAAATTTGTAGTTTTTGTAAATATTTTTATTGAGGTGAGTCTCTGAAAAAATACAACGTTATTCTTGCAAAACGACAAGCGCAACCTCACAAATCTTTTGTTTCTAAAAATACTTTTAACAACTTACTATTCACATAAGAGTTGATGTTTCTTTCCACGAAGATATGAATCACCAAGGGAGATTAGGAGACCGTCAATTTAAAGGTGTATTCTTAGAAATTGAATCCACGTCGTGACATGTTGGATTGATGAGCTTGTGTATTGCGAAGCCTATTTGTTTGCATATTGTAAAAAGATAACTAGACTTTAAAAGATAATATATTTCTGTTATATTTTCATGCAAGCTTTTTAAACGTTTACTATAAAATTCCAAAATTGTTGATATTTAAAAAGAAAGTTTTCTGTTGTCGCTTCGTGTTCCTGTCATATATAGCTTGAAAGTTTTATTTGCTCCCTGTGACTAAACACATTTTGACACACTGGTTCCAAAGCGATGATCTCTTGAGAACAAAGCGAAATCCTCCGCAACATTGTTTGTTCTCTGTTCAGACGGCGGCAACTGTAAACTCGCGGTTTCTTCGTTTAATGTTGGATAAACCTATTCAGTTACAACTGAATTCTCTCTTTTACGCTGCATTTTATACCCAAGGGACTGTGATGTTTTCACCATTGAAATCCAAAACATGGAAAAGAAGTTTCCTGTAAGACGTTGGCAATTTAACATAATGAACAACGTAACTTTCAACAAATATCTACATATTTCCTGCAACATCGCTTTTTGAAACAATTCCTGCCACCATTATTTGTCAATACAGACCGCCAGGTCGTTACGTTATGGTTAACGTGGTTTTTTACTGGCGGCTTTAAGTTAATATTTTCTGTTACTGCCCTTTGAAGCAGTTATAAATATTTTTAAATTGTATTTAAACCTTTAAAAACGAAATTATGCCAATATATATTATATACAGTATATATATGTATATTAAAAATTAAATCTTAAAAATTTTAAATTATTTCTTTTTCAATTTTAAACGTAACATTTCTCAATAAAATTCTTTATAATATATTTCATTGATTTTCGAATATTTAAGATTTTAAATCATATTTTAATTCTTAAACGCGTATATTTTTCAAATTTTTTTAAAGTTAACATTTAAAAATATTTTAAAATACTTTTATGATATTTTTCATCAATTGTTTAATATTTATAATATAAATACTTTTAAATGTAACAGCATAAGTTGTGGGACTACCGGGTGTCCCCAAAAACCTTACATTGGTTTTGTAATTTTATCACAAACATAAAAATACAAAACTCATTAGGATCACTAGCATGCCTGATAACGAATGAATAATTTCAGTGAAAATAAAAATAGAGTTAACGGACGTCCCAAAAATTTGCATTGGTGTTGCATCTTGGTTGCAAACATGAGAATACAAAAACCTATTATGGTCACTAGCAATAGATAGAATAAATTAGAATAAATTAGCATATAGCGAATGAATAATTTCAGACCTCATTGATCGTAAACGCGAATGTAGCAGCGGAAATATTGGAATTTTTCCATTTGCTTGAAATGCAAGAATTGAAGAATTCTTTGAAATTTACAAAGTTGAAGATTTGAAGGAACTTTGACAGTTGTGGTAGGAACGACTCACAGTCGATGACACTTAATCAGTGAGTTAGGAGGAGGCAGTGACCAGACAGATAATGTTAGGGCTTTGTTTGCCCGATTACACAACAATTAAAAAAGGGCAATGCTGGAAAGGTGCAAAGCCTAAAAGCTCTTCAATGAGAAACTGTTCTGTTTTATATTTTTACTTCCCTCATACACATTTGCATTTTCCCTAAATGAGATTTCAAATTACTCGCTACTTTTTGCCAGCAAAAACTTAGTACTCATTTTTTTGTAATAAAGTAGCAAAACCAATGTGAGGTATTTTTACGACACTTAACAACATAAAGTTAATATGATGAAATATAAATTTAATCTAATTTAAATATAAAAACTAAAATTAAGACACGTTTAATGCTTGAAATTTAAATAAAATTGAATGATTGTTTTCTTAAATTTAGAAGGATACTGAAACTAAAAATACTGGAAATAAACCTTTATTAAAAGTAAGTATTCCATAAATTTATAATAAAAATAAAAATGAAAAATAAAATTCATAAATTAATTCTCAATTTGAATTTAAACAGTACCGGGTAAGCCAAAAACAAATTGCAAAATAAAATTTTTAAATTGCAAAATAAATTTTTTTTTGATGAAACTAGCAATCGAAACACCTAGTTTGAGAAGATTCCTGTTCTCCCAAAGGCCAAATGAGATTTTAACATATTGGGTTGATCCACTGTCCCAACTGAAGTGCCTGAAATTAAATTTATTTGAAAAATCCTCTTCCAAATAATGTAAAAATATTGAGGAAATTTGGCCATTTCAAACAGAAGGAGTGGTCGACATTTTATCACAATGCAACTCTGAAAGTACGCATTCATCGAAAAAGATGACATCTTTCAGAGAAAGTTGTGAAATTAATGCACCATCCAGACTACGGAATCTTCTCAGACCAATAAACACTTCTCATAAAATTCCCTCGAAAATGCTGATTTTGCAAAGAAAGAATAACAAATTTTGTTTTTTGAATTCTGAAAATAATTTCCTGGGCTTTGTTATCTTATGTTATCTTATTTAGAGTCTTGAATTATGTTATCTGCCAAGCCCTTAATACACGTTACTCTCTATAACTTTTACGTTAATTTTTTTAATTATAGATCTACATGAAATATTTTGTATCCATCTCGCAGTAATATTATTCAAACCTTCCCAACCTTCCACGCCCCTTTATTCAGACCCCCTAATATCGAAAATTAAGGAAATTTCCAGCCTGCATTTCATTTCGACCCACTTTTAATTTTCTTTAGCCCTTTGTTCTTCTTTTGCTCTACGGAATTCTTTCTTTTGTTCTACTTAATTCTTCCTTTTGTCTTACGGAATTCTTCCTTTTGTCTTACGGAATTCTTTTTTTTTGTTTTACTTAATTCTTCCTTTTGTCTTATGGAATTCTTTCTTTTGTTTTACGGAATTCTTCCTTTTGTCTTACGGAATTCTTTCTTTTTTTACGGAATTCTTTCTTTGCGGAATTCTTTCTTTTGTTTTATTGAATTCTTCCTTTTGTCTTACGGAATTCTTTCTTTCGTTTTACGGAATTCTTCCTTTTGTCTTACGGAATTCTTTCTTTTGTTTTACGGAATTCTTTCTTTGCGGAATTCTTTCTTTTGTTTTATTGAATTCTTTCTTAGTTTTACGGAATTCTTTCTTTTGATTGCATGTGAACTTTGTTTTGATCTTTATTTGACTCGCTATAGATCCATGTTAACGGTTAGCTTTTTTGAATATTTGATTATTTGCTCATTGTGTCCAATCAATCATCGATCTATCCAATGGTCCATGGTTTATGGTCCGATAAATACAATGTTTTCATGTAACAGTTTTGTACAGTGCAGTAATCTGTTGATTATTTCAATTTATCACAGGTACTATCTGCTGCCACAATCATTGCTAAACATACATCAGCTCTGTGCAATGCCTGCAAGAATGCCTCTGCAAAGACAGATAATCCTGTTGCTAAGAGACATTTCGTCCAATCAGCGAAAGATGTTGCTAACAACACAGCCATGCTTGTCAAATACATTAAGGTATTTCATTGTCATTATTGTTGTATATTGTTGTAACATTACTTTCTGGACTTTGAACTATCATGTGTTCCACCGTTGTTAATCACATGCTTATAACATGTTAATTTAAAGTTTACTATGTCAAGTTAAAGTTGAAGTTTCCAATCAATGTTGTTTCATGACTTTCTGAACTTTAAACTATAACGTGTTCCATTGTTGTTAATCACATGCTTATAAAATGTTAATTTAAAGTTTACATGTCAAGTTAAAGTTGGAGTTTCCAATCATTGTTGTTTTGTGACTGTCTGAACTTTAAACTATCATGTGTTTCGTTGTTGTTAATCACATGCTTATAACATGTTAATTTAAAGTTTACATGTCAAGTTAAAGTTGAAGTTTCCAATCATTGTTGTTTTGTGACTGTCTGAACTTTAAACTATAACGTGTTCCATTGTTGTTAATCACATGCTTATAACATGTTAATTTAAAGTTTACGTGTCAAGTTAAAGTTGAAGTTTCCAATCATTGTTGTTTTGTGACTGTCTGAACTTTAAACTATCATGTGTTACGTTGTTGTTAATCACATGCTTATCAATTCAATTCAATTCATAATTTGTTAATAGGATATACTAAAATACAACATATATGCATCATCAGAGAAAGCAAAGGTTTAAACTAGCCTGGGCCGTTTTAAACAGAACAAGTTAATACAGCAATATTAATATAAGCAATATGAATAATGACAAACAGGTTACAACAAAGTATACATTTTTCAATATGGTCTACACGTAAATTATAAAATTACAAAACTGATCATAAAATAATGATGTGTTGGAAAGGATGATGATTTATTAAGTAATTCTTTATAGTTTTTTTTAGTAAATATTATCACATTCTTATTACATATTAAGTTTAAGTTAGCTTTACAAACCAACATGGATCTTCTTTAAACACTTTGTAGATTAATTTCGTTTTTGTTGGCAGGTATATGCTGGAGACATGTCAGATGGAAACCGCAGGCAATGCTACGAGGCTAGCAAACCTCTGGTCGAGGCTGTGGAAAATCTAGTCTCGTATGCAAATTCACCAGAATTCGCACGTGTTCCTGCCAAGATAAGCGCCGAGGTATTTTTTGCCATACCTTTGCTGTTTTGTCATCTATTGCCTGATCTAATGTGATATATTGTGATAAATTGCATATAATGTTTAGTGATCTATCGAAAATCAGAACTCGAAAGTCAGAAACCCTTATTTTATTGATGTCTCCTGAAATGATAAAATCATTCTAAAACGCTTTTCAGTATTGCTCCTCCTCGGTCTGAACAGATACTCCCTGCCACTAATTTTCTCTCTCTAAACTGCGGCTCATCAACATTACAGTGAGAAAAGTTGGCCTAAGCTAATCTCGTTCTGGTGCAAGATGGCCTAGTTTAATTTGAAAAGCACTCGCGCTTCTTTAAATTCAAAAGCATTTTCATGTTAAATATACAAAAAATAGAAAATGGTGCTTCCATTTATCAATTACAATAGGTTTACCTTTTTTCTTTCACCACAAAACCTCTAAGGGGACCATGAAATCGAGGTCTTTTAAGGTGTGACAAAGTCTCGGAGAGAACGAATAGGTAGAAAACCAAGAAAGGAGCGGACTATCGTCTGACAGATGGTAATTTGATACCACACTCTTATGATAAAACCAATTTATGCTAGGACCATTGTTACTTGAAGCCAGCTCAAAAAATTATCAAATTGAAGAATGTTTTTAGAATTCTATAATGATTCTAACGAGGCACATTTTTGGAAATATATCTTAGGGTGTGAAATTTTCAAAATTCGTTACTTTTTGTAGGCTCGTTCAGCCCAGGTTCCGCTGATTATGGCGGGAAAATCAATGGTGACATCAAGCTCCAATTATTTCAACTCTGCCAAGCTTTTGGCGGCAAATAACAAAGATCAGACCACGTGGCATTTGTTTGCGCAACATTCGAAAGCGGTTGCTGATGCTATGAAGAAGATTGTTACAGCCATCAAGTAAGATGACTTAAGTTACCCCCTGTAAAATTATTAGTTGTACTGAAAATATAATAGAGCTACATATGCGGTTAGGAGGGGGGTAATGTCTGTTTCTTGGATCCTTATTTTTTATTTTATTTTTCAAAGTTTTAATTGCAGGGCCTCCACTCTAGATATTTAATGATATGCCAAATATAATGGATGTATATATCGTTAGCTATTAATTTTGATATCTACCTATCCACGATTAAAAGTAGTGTTTACTAGTAATTCAGTTACCCCCGTTCTGAATATTTAGTGACAAGGAAAGTATATCGGATTTATATGTGTGTTTTCGTA
This sequence comes from Phacellophora camtschatica, assembly GCA_036873815.1. Classification (NCBI taxonomy): domain Eukaryota; kingdom Metazoa; phylum Cnidaria; class Scyphozoa; order Semaeostomeae; family Ulmaridae; genus Phacellophora; species Phacellophora camtschatica. The sequence goes on along the minus strand of JAYJMH010072334.1, from coordinate 1,122 downwards.
TCAGGGAAAATGCACCAGGCCAACATGAGTGTGACCAATCAGCAGAAAGTGTGGAAGAAAGCATCCACAAAATCGACGCGGCTTATTTGTCAGCCATCAGCCAAAACCTTGAACCCAGTACAGTGGGAACATTAAAGGTACTGTATTTTTATAAAGTATTTTTGGGAGAATACCACTTACTCCTCACTTGACCGGTTTCGCCCCATGTCAGGGCTTAACAGTGCAGCTAGACTGTTAGGAGTTCCTCAAACAGTATATATGGTTTCTTAGCTACAAACTGTAAGACGTAATACAACACATAAATCTTAGAATTTGCTTCATAACGTTAAATGTATTGCACATTTTTCTATTGGCTTCATATGACAACTCGCTAAACCTATTACAAGGGTTACAAATGTCGAGTAACTAGAAGTGTCGCACTGAGTTGGTCATCGCCATGGACGAGTCATTTCTTGTTTGCCATAATTTATTTTGAATTTGTGAGAATTGTATGATGTCGCTTCAATCTCGATGCATGCTTTATGAGTTCAATTGTTTCGAAGTCGTCTAAGGAATGAACTAATAAGATAAACAAGAAGGCTATCCATTCAGGACAATGTTCAGTTCAAGGCGATACCACTCCACATACCTTATCGTCGCCATTTTACTCCACCATTTTATTACATATTAAAATCATTACTTTTGCCTGCCACAAACGTTTTCCTATAAATTGTCTTATTTTACCACAGGGTTTCGAGGAGAGAATGATGCTGACTTGTGCGCAGCTAAGGGAAGGAGTTGTCCCCGCAGCAGTCGCTGCGAAATCAGAACCAGAGAACCTTGGGCACAAGGTTTGTTTTATAATGCAGGGTCTCTTGATATTTATGCTGTCAAGTACTGTATTCAAATTGAGGCTCCCCTAGAATATATGTGTAACCTATATATACCTTGATATGTATATGTATATATACCTTGATATGTATATATATGTATATATGTATATATACCTTGATATGTATATATATGTATATATGTATATATGTATATATGTATATATGTATATATGTATATGTGTATATGTGTATATGTGTATATATGTATATAATATATGTATATATGTATATGTGTATATATGTATATATG
>JAYJMH010072323.1:0-11001 GCA_036873815.1 Phacellophora camtschatica | reverse complement strand
CCAGAGTCTAAGTAAATGTTGCACATGGTGTACCTAGGAGGCTACTGTGCTAGCTTTACGAATTAAAATTTATTTCAGCTAACCACAAACACTCTGTACAAAATACCTATTGTAGGTAATGTACATTATTTGATAGATACATTTGATAGATAGCATCTTTAGAAACTTCTTTCAATTCTTCTGGAAACATTTTTTGTAACTACTTAATGTCATCATAACCCAATTCTATCAACTTGTCGCCAACTTATCAACTCAACATAACCCAATTCTATCAACTTATTGCTCCAGGTTGTGCTTCTTCAGAAAATCCATCATTTCGTTAATTTCGAGTTTGTTAGCCATTTTGTTTTTATTCTCAGAATATGCCATTCCAAACCAAAAATTGTTGTTAGTTGCTTCTTTTGTTGTTGCCGTTGCATTGCAAAAACAAACAGAATGGAAGAAATAAGGTGAGCAACTCGCCGCTAGGGATAGCATCCCTCCCATCAATCATTCTATTGTAGTGAATATCTTCTGTCCATCAAATTTCGTCGACGTTGGCACTGCGAAGGCTGCGCACCGACAAAACTTGCAAGCCATCGTCGCAGCCTGTTTTCGGGGACGGACTTCGTGTCGGTGCAGGAAGTTGTTGTGTTGATTCAAAGAAACTACTTCTACTTAGCAGCAGCGGCCGCGAGCAAAGGAGCGAAGCAGGAGTTCAAAAGAAGATTCTTACGGTGAGATTCAAAATATTATCGATTAATTTTATATTGTTCATTCATGCTTTCGGTTCATTCATGCTTTCGGTTGGTGACATTAATCTTCAAACGATTTCAGCAACGAAAAGCTATAGGCTTGACCTTGCTTAAAAGGCCTAATTTTGTGCAACCGGAACAAGGAGGATGAGAATGAAAGAGACCATATTTGACAATAAAGGATATTGTATTTAATTAATTAACGAAATAGATACTAACAAATTAAGATAATACAATATCCTGAATAAAAGCTAAAACTAAGTTATATTTACCATAGTAATGAAATCTGAAAACGAGAAATTGGTGGGTAAAAAGAGATAGCATGCATCACAAACGAGAAAGCACAAGTGACACAAATAGAGAGTGTGCGAAGGAAGTGAGATATGGCAAGATGAAAAAGAGGCTGGGCGGAAGTCAGGGATCCTAACACACAGTTAAATGACTTCATCACTGATAAAATACTACCAATTATGTGCAACCGGAACAAGGAGGATGAGAATGAAAGAGACCATATTTAGCAATAAAGGGTATTGTATTTAATGAATTAACGAAATAGATACTAACAAATTAAGATAATACAATATCCTGAATAAAAGCCAAGAAAAGCCAAATATGGTGGAGAAATTAGAAATGGATTGTGTAGTAAGTAGATGACTGGAAGAAATAAAATATAGAGGATGAATGAAATGTAGTGTAGATAAGCTGCATGAACATGAAAAGCATTATGGAAAGTAATAGAGCGACTAAACATGGGAACAAAACTGAAAGATAGGAAAGTGCAACGAGAAGTACCCTTCTATAGCAAAGAAACATCACAAAGAAGCAAGGTAAATGATTAAAATACGATTAAAGCCAGAGAGCTGACGTGAAGTTGTGGGAGCGGCGTTAACTAGAAGAAAGCTGTTAACTAGAAAAAAAGAAGGAATTGCGAATGTGTGCTGATACTGAGTGAGAATGAGAAGTGTAATCGCATAAGAAAGAGTAGAACGTGACTGCACACTTCCGGTGAAATTGATGCTAGATGTAGGACAAATTGTGTGATGCTAGTGAGAAAAATGGGGTGTATGTTGGCGAAAACCACCATGTGAAAATGGAGCTGTGCCAGATAAGAAGATACTGTATGGCTGAAAATGATAACAAACAAAACGAATGATGTAGATTAAGGGAATGCAGAGGAGGCTGAAATATAAGACCTGGCAAGTAAAGATGACGTTGGAGAGCTAGACGAGAAGGGCTCTACGTAATGAAATTGGAGAGGCGAGAATGTGACAACCAGAGGAGACTGAGCATGAAACAGAGAGCATTGAAGAAAGGTGAGCAATCAAGCAGCAAGAGCGGGTCAATGCTTTGAGCCCTAGGTAGGCTGAATGATATGCCGTGCCAGCGTAAGAACGCTAACCAGCTGGGAGAGAGAGAGAGAGAGTGCTAAATAAAGATGTGTAGCGAGATGCAACGATGAGAGGGCTAGAGTAGGCTACATGATGCGACGTTGACAATGGGGATGATGCTAGATGGCCTGAAAACAAAAAAAGCTGGAGATTCAGGATAGAGAGGCGAGACTGTGAGCTTGCAAAAGCGAAATAGAGATAGGCTTGCATAGAGGGTAAGATGGAGGTAACACTGAATAGCAAGCAGAAAGAAGAGATGAATGAATGAAGAGATGTGTGGATCTGGATACGAGCAGCAGAAGAAGCTATCTGATGGTACGTAGCCGACAAAAGGTACGCTGGATAGCCGAAAAAGCAAAAAGTCTCTGGAATAATACGATTGAGCAATAAAAGATGAATGAAAAAAATGCTAAGTCAAGCGACGTTGTCAGCGCAAGTGACGCAAGATAGCTGAAACGCTTAAAAAATGAAACATGATGATCGAGCGACCAAATACAGACACCAGAATAGGCTAAATGGTACGAAAAGCCAGTGGCGGTGATGTGAGAAAGCCAGGGGACAAAAAGCAACAAATTTGATAAAATTTAAGATTGATCGGCAGACTGCGAAAACCAGAATTGGTTGAATGATACGACATAAAAAGAGATAACATTCATTTTAATTGGAAAGAGCACCATTGTTTAAAACAAAAGTTATTAAATTGTCATACAAATAGTCTTCAATAGTCTGAGGATGAATAACAAGCAAAATCTTCCAATTTTTTATCCTTTGTTATGAAAAAACAATTAAATGAAGTTTGGTTTTCAAGCTGTTTTCATTGCCAATTTAGGCCAACTCTTGTCTTGTACTGTCTTCTACGAAATGTCTTGTTTATGTTGTCGTTCTCGTTCCTTGCTCCTCTCTCTTTGCCTAAATACGATTCAGCAGCAACAGGTTTATCTGCAAAATAAAGAGTCCATTAATGCTCAATCCAGCATGACATCAACGAGCGAACGGGGAGGACATCACAATAAAAACACGAGGTCAACGATTGTACAGCTGGATCACCGCTAACAAAAACACCAGTTTCGCCATCCTGTGCAGCTTCCAAGGCATAATCTTTGTGAGATTGAGAGAACAAACCACTAGCATTGTTAAAATGTTCACTTTAGCATGAAGTCATCGTCAAAATGTGAATAAAATGAGAAAAATGCATCCGCCAAACGTTGTTCGACGGTATGAGTCCACATGGAAGCACAAATTGGGTTCCCACTATGATGTCAGAGCTGACTGGTTTCCAGACCCCACTACACGCAGGACTGCATCACGTCGGGGTGTCATAACACCCCCTATAACTCGTTACTCACACATCTGATAACAAAACAGTTTGTAGTTTCAAACTCAACGTACTCAAAACTAACAAAATATGGAATAAAAATTTAACAGAACAAAGCATACTAAACAGAGATGATGGAGTGGTGCTTAGGGCATGTTCATAAGATAACTGGGCGTGGTAATAACTTAACAGATGTGGTCAAATTGCCCTTAATAGTTTGTTCACTTCTACTTTTCGAATGATTTCTGAACGCTGCCACACATGTCATTTGCACAAATATTTCACGAGCAAAACCTTGCTATAATAGCCCAAAACACCATATTTAAGATATCATGAAGCAAGCGTTCTACAGCTAGTATAAAAATTTAGAATGATTGATCTGGTTTCATTCTTGAGTTATTCACATTTCTATGGATGGTGTGATTTGTTTGAAAAACTGTAAAAAAAAAGGGAGTGGGAATCGTGTAGTGAAACTAGTTTAAAGTACATTAAATTATCCCAACAACGGGTAAACTTATATATTTAGCATATATATAAGCATATAGTTAGGTAGAAAGATTGACAAAACATAGTAAATCTTTGTTGTACCTGCGTTATTTCCCAAGCAAAATCACTTCATCCATCTGGATGAAATATTGAAAAACATTTCCCACTTACTCTTAGCATACCTTTAACAGTACTTTTTGCTGATTATTCACTAAATGTTCATTGAATGTTTGCTCTATTGTCAGACTGATGAGCTATTTGCCGCAAACATTTTACCTTGTTTTTTTTATTGAATTCTTATTCAAAAACATTTATTAATAGTATAATTAAATCTCGAATGTGTACATACTATATAAAAATGTCAATTTATATAGTGAAATTGGTTGTGCCATTTTAAAGCTGGAATTGATACCAATATATTTATCAATATAATGGTGGTGTGCAGTTGCAACAACAACAAAGGAATGATTTAATCTTTTAGAACCTGGATAATTTTGTCGAGAAATTTCTGATATCTTTATGAAGACTACTTTTGAAGTATTTACCCATGACGAAAGGACAGAATAGTTCTTCTTAGGGGAATAAACCAGGAGAAATACCAGCATGCTAATTGGGTAACCCAGTATAATATTTCATAAACATGTAAAACTGTGAGAAATATTTTTGTAAAAGTTTGAATGTGTCCAGCATCAGTGCTGTATGAATTTCATAGCCACTGAAAAGCAAAATATTGATACATATCTGTCAAGGCCCATATTTTAATGCAATGTCCATTGCTGCAAATAATTTTTTTTAATTGAGTGGACTGTAGGGAGATGTAAAATTTGCAGGAAAGCAGAAGACTTGGGCAGCTTATTTTCACCATCATCCTACAAGAACTTTAATTTATTTTTCTGAATGAAACCGAGTCTTGGGGCTTGTTGAGTCCGTGTAGAATGTCGGAAGTCTTTTTCTTTAAGCCTTGAACCAACATAAAAGTCCTCAGATCTAAGCCAATCTATTGCTGGTTTTTCAGCAAAAGTGTTTGCAGAAGTAACAATTTATTTTTGAAAATCTACCAGCTCAACTTGCTTTCTTTTCTCCTTGTCATCAAATAAATGCTCTTTGAAGTATCTTGGATTCTGCTCGGCTTATTTCATTATCGATAAATTTAAACATTGCCAATTTGTATGCAAGAATACATAAATATTTTGCCTAACAATTTCTACCATTTATTCACTCGGGCTGCAGTATTTTCTGACTCTCATTTAAAAATTTCATGGCAACATATATTGCCCAGCCAAATAGGATGATTGTGACAGGCAAAATGTACCAAGGAACCAAGAGGGGTAGTACCAGGTACCAGATGGCCTAGTACCCAGTACCATTATGGTCAGTACCCGGAACCACAGAGCCAGGTACCAAGTACACATGCAAAATAGCAAGTACCAACAGTAAAAAATAAGTGACGAAAGAAATCAGCTAAAGTCTAATTAAATGTCAAGAAATTATCTTCTTTTGCAAGCTCTTCTTAAGGTATGCAGGAAATGTGGTGAGATCCAACTAAAACTGACGTCAAGACCAGACGTAGAAGTGTTAGTGTTCTCGTTCTAACATGCTCAGTCACTCAATCTTCTAAACGAGGCTGCATAAAGCACGCAAAATTCTCCGAGCCAAGCGAAGGCAAAAAAAAGCACGGCTAAAATCTAACATTTTCTCTGTGTGACACAGAAACTCTAACGCGTTGTTAATCACTGTTGCATTGTACAGAAGAGGAGATCCTAACCCCATTCAGCTGAGGCCCGAGACTGGAATTAGTTAGGTACAATCCAGACGAACAAGCCATGATCACTTTTGCCGACTGGCTGGAGGCATGCTAGCATAAACTGGACGTTGCAGATCGTCTTGCGAAGTACGGCTTGGGCAGCACTGTCAAAAAGGAATAGTGATAACAAATCAGTCAGCTTGGGAGACATGTCGCAAAGAATATGTGATGAGAAAATTCCTACCAAGGCTTATCAAATAACATGTGAGTAGATTTAAATTATTTTGTTTAATTTAGGGGTGTGCTGTTTGTTTTCCTGCTTTTTGTATGGCTAGCCCATTAATAGTACTGGTTTCTTGCAAGTGATTGCTCAGAAAAAAGTCACTAAAGGGGAGTGGGGAAGGGTCAGTGAGGGGGAAAGGGTCGGAATAGAGGAAAAATGGGGCAAAGTGTGTTTATTGCAATATCAGCTATTAGTATCTGACTCTTTCAGTGATATACCCAGAATTCAAAATGGAGAGGCCGATTGGTTAGAACTTGGTTTGTAATTTAGGTAACAACTGGTCATAAGGATGAAAATTTCATTTAAAAGATAAATGAAAATGGCGAACCACGGCTCCCAGAGCTGCCTTCCTGGGTATGTCCTTGGACTTTCTAATTATAGTTGTAATTCTATTTCTTAATAAAGGATCTGTTTTAACCAGAAAAGGTTTGTTTTGCTGCAAATTACAATTATCCATCATTTTGTTCGGAAAGAAAAAACAAATGGCTCATTTTAACCCACTGTATTAGCTATTTATGTAAAGTTGTAGGCAACAAAAACAGAATACGGAAACATTAAATATATTTGCTGTGATCAGGAGTGTGCCAACTGTGAAAAGGCAAAGTGAATGGAGTATCTTTCTTGCAAATTGGATTACAAATCATCAGTTCAAGATACACATATTTTTTTCATAAGAAACCACTTATAAGAAACTTAGACTCTCAGATCATCAAAAAACTAAGAAACTCCTGCATGTTTTTCTTTATTCTCACTTGTTTCCTGTATCATATTACTCGAAAAGCACTCTTGTTTCAGTCGTATTTCTTGGCAAGAACATTGTGGATCTGTCCATAAAAGCTGTATTTTCGAAGCCGTGTTGAACTGGTATTGCCTTAATTTGAATATTCCTATTTCTCGAAAGATACCACATTTTTTGACCAATGCCTTCATAATCACGTGTTTGCAGACAACTTGGCAAGAATTGGTGGTTGCTTTGCCAAAAACCGCCACAAATTCTACCTGTGTCTACGGTATGTAAGGTCAGGAATGTCAAAATGGGAACCGTGGCTACACCCTTTTCCTAAAAATCCGAAAATGTTTTATTGTTTTGAATAATCATTGTCCTAGAACTGTGTTATTCGAATTATTTTTGATTATTTCTAAGAACAAATGTAAAGCTCCATATAAGATATGATGGTTTTTCAGAAAACTGGCTTTGACTGGATTTGAAGTGAGAATGCAAGAACACTTCTTACTATTTTTTAGCGAAAAGTATCTGGACAAGGAAGCAACTGTAGTTATGAAAACGTTGTAGTGACTTTTCTTGCAGTTGCAATTATGGACAACATCGTATCAGAGAAAGAGCTGATTGTTTTTCCCTTTGTACACGAATTGGTTATCAGTCCCTCATGGAGAAATATCGGTCCTTTTAACGTGCACCCCCAAACTTTGTTTGTATTTACGCCACTGGTTATGTTATGTTTGTACTGCAGGTTTCAGTCATATTCTTTCACTAGATAGCTTTTCAAATTTCCTTTTGCCTTCCATCAATACCTGTTCCCGACAATTCAATGACATTGGATGTCATACCAGAACTCAATTTTAGACAAAGGGGCACATCAATGAAAAGAAACTTACAGTTGCTGGTTAAGCACGTCATGATAATATGGGGCACAGCGCAATGATCAGAGCTCACTCAGTTTACTGCAATGTCACTTCTCACTTTTACAAGTAAGCGAAACATTTCCATTTTTGATTTCCTGCACCTGTTAGGGGGAAAAACAATTGTATACAAATGACTGACTTTAAAATGATTAAAATATTTATTATGTTGCAATTGTATTTTTTACTCAGTCCATTTATAAAGTTTAAACTATTATTTGTTCTGCTATGTTAAAGGCATATGTCGCGAATCTGATTGGTTTGAATCAATATTTGTGCTTTTACAGATTGGCTTAATAACAATAAGATGATCACGTGCATTTCGTGGCTGAGATGAGTTTTTTCATTTGTGAGAGAAAATGGTGTTGAAAACAAAGTGGGTTATTCCAACATTTGAAGAAAAAAGCGAACAGCAGCAAGTATTTCAGCAGGGAAGTGTAGTTTTTTTCAAGCGATGTTTGCTACTAGACCAGGGAGCAAATGCTACTGCTGTTATAACAAACACAACACCACTTTTGACGTTATCCAACAGTATGGTTGCGGAGTTGGGATTCCATTTGGCTTCTGCAGTAGGCCCTTCTTCGCTCGATTTGGCTTCTGCAGCAGGCCCCTTGTCAACACCACAAGAGCTGCAAGTCATATGGTGGAATTTTCCTACAGAGACTTTGTTTGACGGTAAGTCCACAAGTAGTATATAGTAGGGAGCTCTCAAAAGCAGCACTACCCCAAAATTGGAAGCTGCGGGAGCGTGCGCTTCGTAGCTCTCCCGCAGAGGTTTTCTTTTTTTAAACTGATATAGTGTAGTTAGCGCAACCATAATATTATGGTGAAATTAATTTTTCTTTGCAAACAACAGTATAAAATTAAATAAAGTCTCTATAAAAGAGAGTAAACTTGGAAAAAGAAAGATTTAAAATGATAAGAGCAATTCGTAGTACGCAAATATTATTTATAGTTATAGTTGACATAATCATGATGTTATGCCAAAAATTTATTTTTTTTTAACAGAAAGAGATACGAAAAAACTTGGAAAATTTTGTAAAATCTTATTTTTCTATAAAAAGGAGAATGTAGAGAGTTATTTTTTATTAATCATTTTCTTTAAAGTTTGATAGAACGAAAAAAAGAAGAAGAGAATTTTGAAGAGTATGGAAAAGCAAGACGATTTAAATTTCAAAAATAAATTAATGGAAGAACATAATTATACTAAAAACCCATTTCACTTTAACGCAAAAGTTTTACAAGAAAAAGAAAGAAGTTTTAGAAATGATGTTACTGTAGAAGAAGAAAATGATCAATATGAAGAAGTTCAAGTTAACATACTTGAAGTTTTACAAGCACGAGAAAATAAAATTAAAAAAATATTTTCAAATTATTCTATTAAATTCTATTAAAGAAGAAACATTTTTCATTAAGAGACAAGATCATAAGAAGAAACAAGAATGATAACTTTTAAGAGAACAACTATTTTTTTTTTGATTCAGTAGTTATATTTTTAGATTTACTTTAATTATATATGATTATGATATTGATTTATTATTATCTTTGAGTTTTATTTTCTCTTTTTTTTTCTTTGTTTTAGAATCTTAAAGTTATCTAAATCAAATGAAGAGGATAAAGATAATGAAAATAAAATATTTGAAGAAGTTAAAATTAAAAATGAAAAAAGTCATGATGAAATATCAAAATTAGCTGATAAGTTATCTGAAGTAAGTGAAGATGAAGAAATATCTCTTATTGAAATTGAGTTTGATAAAGATAATAATGATAAAGTATTAGAAAAAACTAAGCAAAACGAAAAAAAAATTATTGATAATGATAATTTTATACCAGTAGAACTTGATTCTTTAGAAATGACTTTATCTAGATCTAGAAAATCTTTTAATGGAACTGATTTTTTTAAAAAAAGAAGAAGTCTTAATAATAGTAATAGTAATAATGATGATGACAGTACTAGTAATTTTTTTAGAAATAAAAGAACACATAAGGGTACTACTAGCGTTGTTTTTAATACTGTTATTGAAAAGGGAGCGAATGTCTACGAGATTTGAGGGTTTTTTTTTCCCGTTTTTATTAAAAAACTATAAAAGAAAAAACATTTATTAAAAAATTTAGTTCTCGAAAGATATTCTTGAAAGATGGCTGGTTATTATGATAAATCGGAAAATTCTTTAAACAATCGAGATTTTGAAATATTAACATTTCATGATAAATATAAAACTTTAACTCAAGAACCCTACATTATGTCGCGAATAGATATTGAAGCAATGGAAAGAGAAGTACTATCTAATCAACCGAGATATCAAGCGTTTCACTCAAGTGAAAAAGTAGTTAGAAACAAAAGGAATAAGAAAATGAAACCTCAACTTTTTAATCAACCTCAATCATTATCACCATTTACTATTGTACCACATCATTTAGAAAGTGAAAGTACAAAGAATGTGAATATGACTTCTGAAGTTAAGTCTAAAACAGAGATGAATGAACAAACTATAGCTGAGTTGGTTGTTGATAATGGAGACTTGAAGAAAAGAGTTGATATATTTGAAGGTAAAATTAAGAAATACGAGGAGACACATAAAAAAGTTATCATTATACAAAAGAATTTACAAGAAGAATTAAGAGATATTAAAGATTATAATAATAAAATAGTTGCAGATAATCATACTTTAATATCTATTTTATCAAAGGAAATAAATAAAGCGAATAATATTGGTGATATTATGTGGAAAGTAACAAATTTTACACAAATAATTCATCAAATGAGAAGATCTTCAAAGAAATGTATAGATAGTCCTGAAATATATACTTCTAAATATGGATATAAATTTAAAATACGCTTATTTTTAAATATCATGGGTGAAGAGGAAGCATGTTTTAAAGAGTTAATAAGTGTTGATTTAATTTTATTAGAGGGAGAATACGATCATGTATTAAGATTTCCTTTAAAAAACGGTTTTTATGTTAGTGTGAGTTTTTATGTTATTCTTTTATCTTTTTGACTGATAGATATGTTTTTTGATTGATGTATGATATGAGACGAAAACGAACTATAAAACAAAAAATTCTCTTAGTTGAATTATTTGAAATTTTCTTCGTTATCGAAAGGACAATTGAAAATGATGTAGCAAGGAGAAATTGAAAATGTTGCATCAAGGAGAAGATATTTTAGCGGCATTATGTGAAGATATATTCGATGCTCGTTTTGAAAACACGTTGGTTTCAAATTTAGATTTTACACGATCGAACCATACTTTAATAGATAAAAAAGAAATAAATCTTGATGTTTTTACTGTAAACGATAATGGAGAAATAATTTCAAATTTGGAATTGATTAATAACTCTAGTTCTTTTACACATTTACAAGAAGAAGATTTACAGTCAGATGATAATGAAGTAAAATTAGATAT